>PVIH01025540.1:0-20479 GCA_004025045.1 Sigmodon hispidus
CAAATTCAAGTGGATCAAAGACCTCAACATAAACCTAGTCACTTTGAACGTGATAGAAAAGAAAGTGGGAAATACACTTGTACGAATTGGCACAGGCGACCACTTCCTAAATATAATACCAGTGGCACAGACACTAAGACCAACAATCAATAAGTGGGATCTCCTGAAGCTAGGAAGCTTCTGTAAAGCCAAGGACACTGTCAATAGGACAAAACGACAGCCTACAGAATGGGAAAGCTTTTCACCAACCCTACAAGTGATAGAGGACTGATCTCTAAGATATATAAAGAGCTCAAGAATCTAGAACCCAAAACCTTGAATAACCCAATCAAAAAATGAGGTACAGATCTAAAAAGGGAATTCTCAGCAGAGGAATTAGGAATGGCTGAAAGGCACCTGAAAAAGTGCTCATCATCTTTAGTCATCAGAGAAATGCAAATCAAAACAACTTTGAGATACCACCTAACACCTGTTAGATTGGCTAAGATAAAAGGCACAGATAACAGCCTATGTTGGAGAGGATGTGGATCAAGAGGAACACTCCTCCATTGTTGGTGGGAGTGTAAGCTTGTTCAGCCACTTTGGAGTGCAGTATGGCGGTTTCTCAGAAAATTGAGAATCAATCTCCCCAAGGACCCAGCAATACCACTTCTGGGTGTATACCCTAATGATGTACAGTCACACTCCAAAGGTAATAGCTCAACTTTGTTCATAGCAACATTATTTGTAATAGCAAGAACCTGGAAACAACCTAGATGTCCCTCAACTGAAGAATGGAATAACAAACTGTTGTACAACTACACAATGGAATACTACTCAGCAGTAAGAAAAAATGATACCCTAAAATTTGCAGACAAATGGATGGATTTGGAGAATATCCTCCTGAGCGAAGTATCACAAACCCACAAAGGTAAGCAGGGGATGTACTCCCTCATTATTGGTCTCTAAACAAACTAACAAGAAAAAAACCAAGTATGCCCAAGCTGCAAACCCCAACCACTAAACAGCTTGGGATCAGAAACACCCTGGACTGACCCTTCGGATCCCACTACACCTATAGGAACACCTGACTCACTCTTGAGGGAGAGGGGACAAAACTGGATTTGCCAGGAGGGGAGACTGAACTAAGCTTTATTGGATCAGTGGGACCATGGGACTCTCTGCAGCCTGCCCAGGGAGGGGATGGGTAGTTGTGGAGAAAGAAAGGGTGACCTGTTGTGGCGGGAGGGGGAAGGGAACTTGAATGGGGATATACAGGGATAGGAAAAAAACATCCAGAGGGAAAGCTGAGCACAAAGTAGTTTTATGTGTAGCAGATTATTTGCATTATCACTCTTGATAAGTCATGCTTATGATTTTTATTTTCTTTATAGTTATTGTTAAGTTACCAGCATTTTAAATTCAATTTACTGTTTTTCTTGACAAATACAAAATAAAAAAAAAGTCAAAAAAATATATATAGGCATTTTTACAAAGATGTAATAAATATCAAATATATATTGAGTGTGAGGGTCTGAACAAAATTTATATGTTATGTCCTACTGAACTGGGAAGTTAATAAGATTGCGGAGTAAAAATATTTGGCATGGTGCCTTATGATTATAATCCCAACAAATCTGAAGCAAAGAAAGGAATGTGGAGAGTTTAAGGTCACCCTTGCTGTATAGATTTTTTTTTTCTCAAAAATAGAATAAATGAGCAAAGCACTTGCTTAAAATATCTATGTTAATAATTCATTTTCACCATTGTCTTTATTTAAACTTCACTTACAACCTTGTGGGGGTTTTAAGATTATAACTATAATTTAAATGTTCTCAAGATTAAATTAAATACATTTAAATGCTCTTTATTTACTTAATGAATTACAATATATTTCAACAAAATGTCCAACTAACTATAACTCCCCCATTGCATTAGTGTTTTCCTATCTTTCTTAATTTATCTTTTTAGGTTTATTACCATGTGATTTACATGGTATTTAGTATGGAATTCTGCCAAAAGCTCATGTCTTCATTAACCTTCTGATGACCCTCACACCCTGGAATACATGATACCTCTTTAATAATTATTTCATTCTCCCATGCACTCTGGTCATGTATGATAGATACCCTTATTAATCATTTGCATCATTGTTCCAGCCATGCACAGATATCATACTTGAAGTAAATACACTTCTTTATTATATTCAGGTTTTCATTTTTCTTCTCTGCATTTAGAAATTTTAATAGCAAGAACCTCTTTAGAGGAAAGTGGGCACAATTTACATATTTGAAAAAAAGTCACACTTGAAAACTTGTAGCTGTGAGTTGAAGGTAATGGGAATCTGGCCAAAGGAAGTTTACAGGGATGTATTCAACCAAGTTTAATGAAAATATGAGTTAAGCAATCAACACCTTCTTTCTGATGTTGCCATCTGCTTCGATAAAGGAGGCCAGGACATATATAAATGTCCCCATTTGTAAGAACATACGTTTTAATTTCAGCACCTTTGCTTGTACCTAAATAGGTTTCTATCCTAAATTATAACATAGTATAGTCTCTCATCTAAATGTTTCTCAGCATTTAGAAATCTCAGTATGCAGATTAACTCTGGTTATATTTGCACACAGGTAAATGAACAAAATACTAAAAGTGATTTCAGACTATTATGAGAAACACCTTGAAACTAAGACATATGAATTTTTTTTAAAAAAAATATGGACAATATGTATTACACACAAGTGAAATTTTTAAGTAACAATTAGTATAGAAAAATATGATTTATTAAATTTAAATAAATAATAGCAAAACAATAAGCCTCATTCAAGAATTGTGGTTTTTTTAAGAAAGTGCACAAAGTGTGTTTTAAATATAATTTTCATTTATGCTCAGTATGTATTTTCTTTGTTAAGCATTACCTTTATTTTAAATGGTACACTAAGTTTACTAACACAATGCCTTGAAATATTTTTTTATATTGGAAAATCAATTTATATTGTCATTTAATAATCTGGTCATATCTTGTTACAACATATGGATACAGAACTAATTTTGCCTATTATAACATCTAATTCAATACCACCAAATTAAATACACATTTTTTACTTATTAACTCATGGCTTGTCAAAGACAAAAGTTGTGAAGTCCATCACCAAGGAAATTTTGTGATTAGTACCCAGCTGATTAAATTATAGGGAGAAGAGTTTTATTAGTAAGAAAGTGCCAAGCCCTAGTAAAGGCAGTTTCTAGGTATGATAATTATAAAATTACATAAAAGCATTTATTGGGTTCACAGAAAGCCCTTTATGATTTGGAAGAGGTCAAAGCTGGGTTACAGCCAGATTTAGTAACAGCATGCAAACAACTTTCAGAGTCAAATATCATTCAAAAATACCTAATCCCATAACTGTGTCAAAGCTGGCAGGTGTTCACTACACAGAACATTAATTTAGGAGACTTAGAGAGGATTTTAAAGATAACCTTCTGGGCCAAATATTCTGAGAGCAATGTATCTCTGAATAAAAATACTAAATATTTCCTATTCTGTAGGACGGATAGAGACATAAAATGGAAACAAGAAGACTTTTTTTTTAATCCCCGAGTACTTCACAATTTGTATTAAGAATTACGTTTAAATTCATAGCTTAGGATCTAAGAAAATAGCAAAAATTAATATAATTATTGTACTTTACTCAACGAATATTACATTAGAGCATATGAAGATATAGGATATATAAGAGCAAAAACAACATTATTCTATTAAAAAAAAAAAAAAAACTTTTAAGCATCAGGGCAAAGACAGAGCTGTTAAAACCCTGTTACAGGAATCTTAATTGGTCTTTTAATAAAAGCCCATAGCCAGATATTGGGGAAAAGCTGAAAGATCAGAGAAACAGAGGAACAAACCACAGCCACTTCTCACAACCACTTAATGCTTAGGCCAAAAGGGATAGATCCTGTCTTTATAAATCCTCAGACTGAATAAGGGAAGTGAAGTGCTGAACTCCTGTCTCCTCTCATCTTATATTCCTTTCTCTACCTAGCCATATCACCTTCTATATCAACATTCATAGTGTTGTGATTAAAAGTGTGTGATACCAAGTGCTGGAATTAAAGGTCTATATCATCACTCCCTGGCTCTCTCTGTTTCTCTCTCTCTCTCTCTCTCTCTCTCTCTCTCTCTCTCTCTCTCTCTCTTAAATAATCACATAATTAAAATCTTTAATTATTTTAAATTAAAATCTTTTGACAAAATTTAAGTATGTAATTGGTTTCTTTTTCCGCTTTTCTTATGAATAAAGAAGTCACATTTTCAATCCTTGTATATACTTATTCAAGGTCCCTTCCCCCTCCCACCACATCAAGTCACTCTCTCTTCTGCACATCTCCCCATCCCCACCATGGGCAGGCAATCCAAAGGTCCCAAGGTCACAATATTGCTCAGTTGAGCCTCCACTCCTGGCAAATCCAATTTTCTTCCCCCAACATCAAGACTGAGTCAAGTGTTCCTCTAGAGGGAGTGGGATGCAAGGTGTCAGTCCAATGTGTTTCCGGTCCCAAGCTGTTTAGTACAGTGGTTGTGGTTTGCAGCTTGGATATGCTTTACTTTTTAACACTGGATTAATTTTGAATAGTCCAAGCTTTCTTGAATTTACACAGATACAGATAGATCTCTGCCTCCAGAGAGCTAAAGTTAAAGCTGTTTGCCCCCACTGCCTTACCTCTATGGGTCACTCTGGACTCTGGTCTTCAGGCAATCTTTGTATGTTTAGATAACAAACAATATATCACCACAAAAGCCTCTGTTCTCATATCATTTCCTAGCCCTGAAATGAATTGTACCCTTCCATCAAAAACATCATGGTGCCTCCAAAAAAATTTATATTTGACACTCTAAAATTGACTTTTTTCTTTAAAGCAAAATGTATAGAGAAAAGCAGGAGAATAGGTCAAAAAGAAATAAATAGCTAAACTGTAAAACATATATTTGTTTCCACAAAAGTGTGAAAACTGAAATTACTCTTATTTATATTTATGAGAATTTACATCAAATAAAAAAAATGATTTTCTGAAATTACATTGACTTGTTATGTATTTTTGGTTATATGAATTGAATATAATAGACTGAAATTCTTAGAAGACTGAAGAGTTAGGAATAAAACAAAAACTTAATACTTTTCTTAAATATAGTTGATTTAATCTTCTATCAAAAAGACTTCTCAAACAAATTAAAAAAACAAACAAAAAATAAGGATAATCAAATTGATATTTTAAAACGTATTTGTGATTTTCCTAGTCTTCTAGGCCTTTTCAAAAATAAGCCAATGTATTATTTTCATCTTTATATGCTTTCAAACCTTATTTATTTCTTTAGGTATAAGTGGGTATTTTCATCATTCTTTCCACATATTTGAATTCTGGTACAAATCAACAGGTAGCAAAGCCACTTTTACTTCATTTTTTATTTCAATTTTTGAGCAAATGGACCTGACTGGAGAAAATGACAATGCCTTCTGATTGTGATCTCTACAAAGTAATGTTCTCCAAGCCCAATGAGGCTGTTTACCATCAGCATCAACAGTACTCTGTTATAGTAAGATTTTTTCCATAATCTTTGGCCTAACAATTTTTATTTTCTCAACTACTTACTGTTTACTTTCTGTCTCACTTTCAAAAAACAATCTTTCTTTTTATTTTCAAAAATACAGGACTTTTCAGATAAAGTTGCTTTCAAATTTCTGACATGATAGTAAATATCTCATTTTTTTAATTTAATCTGTATAAGCACAAAATGTTATAGAAATTTTCTTCGGAATTTTACTGCAATTGAGATACATTTACCTTTTTCTATATTATCTCTACTTTTGCTTTAGAATGATCCTCATGATTATTTCATTTATTTTTTAATTCAAGCCTCATCCATGTTATCTCCTTTAAAGTGCTAATCATCTTTTTTTTTTTCATTGCAGTATTGTTTATTTTAGCAAAAGTTGGAAACAATTCAAATGTCCATCAACAAGGGATTCTTACATAAGTTCATGCAATGGCCTCACAATAGAATGCATTAAGATCTTGGGAAACCTGGGGTTAGAATGAGTGCTGAGTGGAAGAGTTCTGAGTTCCTCCAAGTGCAGTGAAGATGGTGTGTGGGACTGTAGAAACTGCTCAGCACTTAGGAGTGTTTGCTGCTCTTGCAGAGGATTTTGGTTTGTTTTCCCATTATCTTCATCTGTGGTAACTCCAACTCCGTTCCATCTGATGCCTTCTTCTGGCCTCTTTGAACACCGGCACACACATGTGCACACAGCACACAGTGTACACATACTATGATTATGTGTGTGGCATGTATATGAATGCCTGTACTCTAGGTAGCTCTAAAAAATGAATTACTGTTTAAGTACAGAGGAGGGAAGGAGCCTTATTGTGCATCTTATATTCTCTCTTTTCTTAACACTGAAAAATAAAAAGACAATGTTAAAGAGTACCATGTGGAGCTATGTGTGAGCATATTCATGAAACTCTTATCCTCATCTGCCCTGGGAACTGTTGGTTTGCCTTTTGATTGCTGGTAGCAATATCACCTGTCAGTTACTGACTCAACAGGAGTCCGACTTAAGTAATACTCTTTTTTTTAATCATCTTAAAAAAGATGTCCAATATTTACTTTGATTTTTTTTTACTTATCATTCTAACTATGGCATTATAGATTTTATCCAATATACAAACATTCGAGTCTGATCCAACTGTGAATCATTATAATTTGTTTACTGATAACACCATTGGCATATTATGCAAAGACTATCACAGAGACTACTTAACCTCCCCAATTTTACAATATAACATTCTATATTCTATACTATTAAAACACAAATTACAAATAGACTCTCTTCCAATTAAAAATTACTATTTTCTTATTTCTCATGAGTTATAGTCACACATGATATTGACATCCAAATTTCTCTTTATTGGAATGTTTAGTGAGACATTTTGTTATGTATATCCTGTTTTGTGATGTTTGAGTCATGATCAAAACATTTAATCTTCAGAGCAAACATTACAAGGAAATAACTTATTTTTTTTTAACTTGGAAAGATGATGAAGGACCAAGCTTTGAAAAAAGGGACATGTGTTTGCAATAGTTGAAACTGAAAAAAAAAATTCATGTATCATAATTGGTGAATTTTTCAAATAAAACAGAAATGATTGTAAATATGTATTTCACAGGAAAAACATTTAATAATTGGCCCAAGATGCAAAATTCTTTTTGGCTTCAGCACATAAAACAGAAAAACAAATTACAATCCTTGATAAATTTATGTTCAATACATTTCATATGGAATTTTACCCACCAAATTCTGCCAAAGATATTACACATTACAGCTTTATTAATCTACTCTAAAAGTAGGAATCTTATCTAATGAACCTTATTATTAACATCAGGGAAATCACATACCTATATCATTCATAAGTATAAGTGAATAAAATGATGTCAAAAATTAATAAACATAAGATTAGGTAAACAAAAGTTAGCCTGTACCATCACACGAGAGTTAAGCGCATTCTATTTTTTAGACTAAGTAGTCTGGGTGTATATTATTTTAGCACTGTTCTTTAATACTTCACATCTACCAATAGTTTAATGTTTATCTTATACATTTCATTAGAGATTAGGAGAGTAAAATATAAGACATTGCAATATTTGAAGATGGAAGAAATTTCTTGTGAGAGAGAGACAGAATGACCATATAAAAATCTAGGAAAGAATATTTCTCACACTCTCAGCATGCCTTAGTTTCTTGTTGCTTGTAGTTCTTTGTATTTAGGTGAAGAATCCTAGGATTTCTAAGTCTATTGTTATCTTTGTTCAGCTCATTGTTTAGGTTGTCATATTGTTGAAAATATACAAGTGTTGCTTCTTCTACTTCTAGAAGACACAATCTTACCTTTAATCCTCTAACTCTTACAATCTATATTTCTGCCCCCTTCCTCTCTTTTACTTGGGACTTACTTAAAACAGTCATATTGTGCATACATGTAGCATTACATCAACTAAACATGTTTCTTTTAGAAATATATATATATTATAAAAGGGGAGTATATAGAAGGTTTAAGAAATAGTAAAACAGAATGTAACTATAATCTCAAAAACTTAAAAGAAGTAATTTTGAAAAGTCTCTTAGTACCAGATGCTTACACATATGTCTTCTAACATTGAAAACTGAATTTTTTTTAGCATACTCACATTACATTTCTTAGGTATACATTGTCAGGGATCATTTGAGTTGCCTCAGCACCATCATACGTCCCTTTAAGACAGAAAAATTTAGGCAAACTTTCAAGTTTCAGGAAGACTGAACAAGAAAAAGAATGCATAAAGAGATGCATAATGTTTCTTCTGAACATTCAAAAGTTCAAACAGTCATAGGAATGCAGGTAGCCACAAAAACCAAGATACAGCGAAAATTCAAATGAACATGATGCTGACAACAATTTTAGCTTATTCTAGGCAGATTCATTGCTAGACTTCAATATCCAGGGCTCAAAACTGGCAAAGCTGAGTTGACTGTAGGTCAGTAGTGAATGTGAAGGCAGCAAGAGGAAAGATATTTTACTAGAAACAGCATATTTCTATTGTAGTTGCTTTCATTGCTTTCATTTATATCTAAACAAACCCTCTAGTAAAGCTAAGAGCAAGGAAGGATAAAATGATGGCTTCTGCTGCCACGTCTATTACTTTCATCTCCACCAGTTGAATGTGGACTTATGCAAGGCACTTGGCAAATTTTGATAACATATATTAGGCATCCTGGTGTAGTAGAATAAATGTACAAGATCTAAGTCAGTGTTAAATTTTGCAAAATAAAGAATTAGCCAAAACTTTCAAAAGAATTATGACATGTTAATCAAATTATGACATCTTAATGTTAATCTAAATACACAAAAATTACTTATAAAATCACAGAAGAGGATGTTATTTATATAAACCTTGAATTAGTTAATATAAGCACATTATGTTACATGTGTCTACAAATATTAAAAAAACACACATTTTTTTTCATTAAACAACTCAGGTTTGATGTTTAAACTTTTGCAAGGATATCTGTTGAAAATTCCCTAAATGACACTATAGAACTATTCTTTTAATGCGAACTATTATGACCAAAAAAGTAGTAACAATTACATAATAGAATCAACTAAGAAAACTTACTAATATCCTAATCACTGTGAATGCATATCTACTCATTTACTCTTATATTTTATCTATCTGGAAAATTATGGTATTAAATACTAGCTGAAATACTTGGTAGTAGAAAGAAATTACACACACATATGTATATGTATATATATGTAAATATATATTTCTTGGTTTTGCTTGATTCTGGTCTACATTGGAAGTTTCATTCTGGTCTACATGTAAGTTAACATTTTCTAAAATGAATTATAAGCTGAAAATAAGAGTGAAACAAAAAAATACAAGAAAGGGAAGGAAAGAGTAAAGAGTTGGAAAACCTGAGAGTGAAGAGAAAGAAGAAAACAGAGAAGACAGAGGTGAGCTGGATTGCTGGATGCTTTAAAACTGGGCAGAGAAAATAGAAACATGTCTGAAAATAATTTATGTAGTATTATACTTGTTTTTTAAAGTTTTCTGAAAGTGTTAAATCAAGCAAGGATAAATATGATTTGCAAATTTTGTGAAGATATAACTTTCCAAGAGAAGAAAGCAAGAAACAATTCTAAACAGCTATGAGATCTATGAACTACAAGGACCAGCGAGATATCCCAAAGACTCCAGTAGTCATTCTAATATTCTGGCTGTAACCAGAATTGCTTCTAAATATTTCTAAATGTTTACAATTATAATTCCAGGTAGCTTCAACTCTTATTCTATGTAATATCTCTTTTCAACAGAGACTATTATAGAAAACCATCTACTCAAATGAGGAGAATAAGTGGCTATAAGGTACTTAGCCTCAACTGAAACATTTACAACACAAATCCTGTGTCAAATCCAACCAAACATTATGTCACAAATGGTTAAAAGATTACAAAACCTAGAAAACATGTCTTCTGTAACATTATATCTTCTAGAAATGTTACAGAAGTTTTCTATGAAACATGAAGAATGTGGCTGCCTAAACAAGAACAGAGTAAGAATGAAGGCATGCTAACATGGAAGGAAAAAAATCTCATGAAGTTGAAATCTTATACAATTATATTTTAAATTAAAGAATTAGAATAAGAGCATGAGAAAACATTCCTCTCAAAGAATGTTCCACAACTGGTTACTCAAATTCTGTTGGTGAGCTCTGACAGAAGATATATTCATATGTACTTTCCTACATAAATTTATATATATATATATACATACATACATACAATGATTTTTTAAAAAGAGAACAAGAATTTGAGAGGTACATGACAGGACTTTAGAAAAGGGAAATCAGAAAATAAACAAGTTCCCAAAAAATCAAATGCAGCTCAATAACATAAAGACAATTTGTAAGTAGATATCAGGATTCATTTGCTATTTATGATTACCTGGAATTAATTTACAAATCATCTTCTACATTAAGCAGAAAAATTTATTTCGATGTGAACTATATGGAACCTGTTTGTTTCAAGCATTTAAACAAAAAGTATTCCAGGAAAGTAATTCTGCCGCAAATGGTATCAGTCTGATCATCAAAGCTGCAACTGAGCTTGAAAGGATAATATGTGAGCCAAATAAGAGTTGAAGGACTATGGAAACAAACAAACAAACAAAAATTCTTTGTATGACCAAACCTTGCATTGGAGTCAATCAGTTACTAGGTCAGAAAGCAAACAAATACCATACTCTGCGTTGTAGGTCATATCCCTTAAGATAAAACTCATAAGTTCACTTCAACAATGCAGGTGCAGGAATTAAATAATGAAAACAGAAATGCATGTTTCTTACCTTTGCATGTAAAGAAGCTTGTAAATAGTTATAAACTTTAACAAAAACATAGTTGATCCAAATTCAACATGCAGCTGATGCTTCATAAAAGTTCATGTGCTCTGTATTCCCTCTCTTACTGTAAATTTGTTTTTTCATTGTGTATACTTGACCAAAGATTCATGAATTTTTAAAGTTGTGAGGCTCAACTAAACAGGGAAGAGTAAATAAAGACATTCCTAATACAGGAAAGGTGATAAAATAGATTTGCACCCCAGCACTGAGAGAAGGAAAAATGTGGTATTTTAATCAAACAGATTATTCACCATTAAACTCTGAGAAATTAAACATTAAAACTGAAAAAAATAAAGACGACTTTTAATTTTATAGTGTGCATCCTGAAAAGTGGGCTATTTATCCATATTCAGTGCACTAACATACTGAAATATCTCAACTAGAGACAAACATGATATTTGGGTGTCCAATTTTGCTATAGTCACAGTTGTCCTTGGAATCATTTTGTGGAACATAAAATTTTAAACTTTATTTTTTTAGTTGCCTGGTAGTATATATAATAGCCATCATCACTTAATTCTTTTGTTTTACTCAACTATTTGTTTATTGCTTGCCAAATCTACTACTACTAGTATGAAGAATATGATTAGGCTTCAGCAGGTAGCTTGGTTGTTAAAACACGTTCTGTGCAAGTCTGAGAACCAGGATTCAGATCTCAACTTCAAATGTGCATTCACATTCATCCTTTTGCACAAATGCAGATATACACATATTTATCCACATTTTGCTGCAACACTATCTAAACAGCTGCATCTGCTAAACTCTACAAGGAAACAGATGGTAGTCTCAAACAGTAATTAAGTAGTATTTAATAAGAGAACTTTTATACATAATAGGCAGGTGAAATAAAAGGATATAGCCAGCACATCCATAAAACAGCAGCTTCACAAAGCTGTTATCAGTCCTTGCCCCGAGGTCAGCTATGAGCTCTAGGCTTAACCATTACTTAAAAGTCATGAGAACTTAGAGAGCAAACCATTTATACTAATACATTAACAGGCAGAAGAGTGAGAATGGATAGCAAAGGACACAAAGAACATAGCATATAGCTGTGCCCTTTGACTCCATATAGATTCTTTTTTATTTTTATGTACCTGATACAACATGCAGATGTTTTGATTTATAGTTTTTCAGCATTACCAATCAAAGTAATCCCAGTCAGTTGAAATAATATGTTTATTTTTAAAAATTTTCCCATTCTGGTGACATGTGGTAGGCAGCACATTCTGAAAACAGCAGATAGACAAAGCAGTTATCAGTCATGGTCTGCATCGATCTGTGAGAGTGGACAATCCCCAGCTAGCTATTCTATCACTAGACCATAATAGTCTGTAGCATAAAACTTCAGTATCTGAGAAGTTAAGCTTATTGAGCACATTCTCAAATTAAAACATTCAGTTTTTAAATTCCCTACTGAGAAATAAACTTTTCATGACTTAAAGGCATCTGAAAATTTAGTTCTACTAAAACAATTACTATCAGCAAATTCTTTGTTGTTTTATGTAAACTAAAATTGCATCAATATCCAAAAGAAAAAAGAAAAATTAGAATATCTAACAGAGGATGTAGATTATCATTTTATCATGAGCTAGTTTATGCTTATGGTATTTTCATTTGTTTTTTATTTCATTTTTAGAGTGTTTAAAGCCAGCATCAGGATATGCAGCTTCAATGTTATCTTTTTTTTTTTTTTTTGCCCAATCTCAAATGACTCTGTTGACATGAAGGACTATAGTGTCCTTACTGATAACTGGGGTCTATTAGAGAGGATCATGGAATGATCAGCACTTTGACAGTCACATGGGAACATGCTTATACTTCTCACAGTATCCATTATCTCTCTGAAAGGTCCAGTACCATAAACCTTAAGGGACAAAACAATTTCCATGAAGACTGGACTTGTTGTAAAAAAGACTTATACATATACTTCTTATGCAGAAACATTCTGAGAATTGTGCTTTCTTTATAACTGTAACAGATTTCTTAGAGAGTGAGATATATTGTTTTCATCAAAAAGGAGCCCAAGACTTTTAAGCACAGGTTGTTGAGTAAGCCCGAAAGACAGCTTTTACTTTATGCTCACTTCTGTTTTTCTATCAAAGCCCTTGCTCTACTTGAGTTTTTATTTCATTTTTGTCATAAAACAACAACAGCAACAACAACAAAACCTGAAGAAATCTTAAATCTATTTCATGTAAGATATCAGCAAACTGAGGTCACCAATGCAGTTTCTGAAATAACAGCCTGCTCATTCACTCAAATTAATTTCTTCTTGCGCTCTACTTACTCACAGAGATAATCTATAAATTGTGGATGAAAAACTCCATGTCTCCAGGAAGTGGTTTCTTAATGCTTTGATTATATTCTGAATTTTCATACCAAAGAATTTTGATAAAATACCTTAGTAAAATATTTACTGAGTGAGACTTTTAGCAGAGGTATGATTCCTGTAAGATTTTTTTTCATACTAATTAGAGAAATGTGATTGGCAGTATGAAGATTACATAATGTCTATTTTATATGCCAATATAGATATAAAATGCTGGATATGAAGTGAGGAGAGGTAGGGGTTACACTATGAAAATTCAGTTCACTAATCTGATTATTTATCTTATTGGAGGACTCCATGGAGATTCCAAGTTTAACTCAACATATGGTCTGTAAAATTAAAATTAAATTTATTTGTATAAATTTGACACAATAGGAGTTAAGCTGAAATGAAAGATACCAGCATATGGTGGGTTTATCACTAATTGAGATTCCCATACTGTGGGAAAGAAGGAAAAGAGAGGTTTTTTAGTTTTTCTTTCATTTTCATGACTATATATATATAAAACTCAGCACATTACTGAAGTTTATAATTGGTGTTTTCTAAAACATGGATGAAATGATTTTTATGTGAAATAACTGAAAATTTATTTATTTTTAAAACAAAATTGTTTACTGATGCATATACATATACATGTATATGTAAACACACACACTCATATACATATGTTTTGTATGTCCCCAACACATACACACATACCACAGACACACACAAAACACACACACACACACACACACACACATACACACACACACACACACACACTACAGCCTACCAAATGGGTATTTCCATTTTTCCTTTGTGGAAGTTTTACAGTGTAAGTTGTCTATAACTATCTTCTGCATTGACTGCACTAAACTATCACATGATATTTGCATTAAACAGGATGTAAAATAATGCTATTGCTTTTTATTTAAATTTAGGCATTCAGCAGAAATTTGTATTATCTTTTTCTTCTCCTTGCCTTGAATATAGCATGATGCAAAGTTCCTAACAATTCTCAGTGACTGAATTAAAGCAGTCAATGCCCATTAGAATATGAAGGATATCCAATAGACTCTGTTTTGATGGTGTGTTTTTTTATTTCACTTAATATGAGCACTAGAGGAACATTTAAATATTGAAGGTTGCTCATTTTCCACAGTACAACTGTGATAGGAGATAGTAGAGTTATGTGTTAAAACGTTTCTGTCCCAGGATAGCCTGGAGATCCAAACAAGCAGTTTCCAAATAATCTCCCCAAGTCTTATATTAACTACATAGTGTTTGGTGTATGACTAAGACATATTACTTTCTAACTCTTACTCATAAGCCATGATTAGCCATATGGCTTAGTACCTTTTCTCAGAGTCACATTCTTATCTTTCCTCTATATCTGCTGGTGTCTCTGCTCTGCTCTTCCTCTTCTCAGAGTTTTCTTAGTATGGTAGACTCTCTCATACTTTCTGTCTGCCTTCTGGCCAACCAACATTTTATTAAATCAGTAGGAGGGACAAATACTTAAAATATACAAAATCATAATCCCACAGCAGTTTCTTTTTATTTTGATTGTGAGCCTAGACTTTAACGACTGAGCCATCTCTCCAGCCCAGAGTTTCTTTTTTAAACATGTCTGCTTTTGAGCTCCATCCTTCCATGCCATTTCAGGAACCATAGACTACAGGTTTTACTTCCTTTTTGATATGTAATTTACATGATCTCTTTATTCCATTAACATAATTAAAGTCAAGTTTTACTTAACATAATATAAAAGGACATTAGGCAATTACCACATTTTTGTGAGCACTATATGTTTTACTATAAAAATCTGGGTTATCACTCTCCTTTTTTCCATTTTATATATAATTTTACCACTTCTAAAAATATTACTAGAATGTACATATTAACAACTATACATACTTAATAGTTTGTATTTGGGAAGTAAGAATTGCAAAATGGGTTTCATGGTGCTAAATTTAAGATCTTATACCTTCTAAAGATTCAAGAATAACTGTTTCTCTGATTTTGCTAGATGCAAGATTCTGGGCACCGTAGATGCAAGTCTTTGTAACTGTAGGCATCCCTTATAATCTTCAAAAGCAGGCATACATCATACTTGTGACCTTGCTCTCTGAATGACATCTTCTATAAGTCTTCTTATTTGTAAACATCATACTGCATTTATTTCACATTACACCTTTGCAATGTACCTTTTATCTTTGAATGAGGAATACACTTAGAGTCTTGAGATAAGCTTTTGATATCTCGGTCATTTTTATTTATATGTATAATATGTCTACATACAGTGATTGTGTGTCTGTAGTATGTTTAAGTATATATGCCTGCTCTCATGAGTTTGGGTACATGTGTGGGAAATATATGGGCATATAAATTTGTGTACCTATGGATGTCTGAGGTTGGCATGAGGACTTTTTATTTTTATTCTTCCTGTTATTCATTGAGGCAGAGACTCACAATTGAACTCACAGATTAACCTTAGGGTCAGTCTTGGAGGGGCAGGAGGGGGAAGGGAGTTTGAATAAGGGGATACATGGATAAAAAAGGAGACTTGATTCATAATAAATAAAAAAATAAAGCGGTAAGAATGGAAAAAAAAGAGCCAGTCTAAATAGATTTCTCCAGGAATTTCTAATTTCCGAGTGATAGAATTACAGATTATCTCAAGATTCCCATGCTATTGTGTGAGTTCTGAAGGTTTAAATTCAAAATCAAGTAATTTAATCACTAAGATGTCTCCTCAGACCTGATAGAACATCTAGAGTAGAAAAATAACACAAGTAGAAGAGAAAATTAAATGCTTCTATGATAAAAACAAAACTTGGTTTGAACAGAATCTCTGGTTCATAATAATGCATCTGCCAAGCCCAGCTTTCCAGTCCACATATTTCCATGCACACATGTCTGAAATTAACACAGACTTATAACTTTGGTCTATGTATACATATCCAATATGATAATTAAAGAGCAAATAAAGGACAAAATCTGGTTAATTATTATCTAGGGGTGAATAGCAAATAGCAGCCACTTTACAACTATTCAGTTTTCACAATAGAGGGGAACAAAGGAATCAAGGATTTAGAATAGAAGTGCTGTTGTTTTTTTCAATAATGCTGAAAACGTGACTCAAATTATTGTGAAAAAAGTGAACAGCCAGGCAGTATCATGGATTCTTTAGGTAGTTACCAATGTTTGAACCTGGAGTAAGGAAACTGATACTTGTAGGAAGCATATTACACCATTCCATGTCTTTCTGTTACAATTGTCTTATATGTCATATATGGATAATGTTATTATATGAACATAATGAATATACATATTAATGGCATTAATAAGCACGAAATTCAACAACACAAACATTTAAAGTAAAATGTAAACCATAACTAGCAGAAAAGTAATAAATAATAGTTCATATACCTCTCAAGTAACACATTTCCTTAGACTATTGTTTGTAAACAACAGAAAGTCTCCTGGTGATACACAATGAAATGTTTCTATGATATGCATTTTCACTAAAATTCCCTTTGACAGTTTTATTTATGTCTACATAGAAGTGTGAAACTTCTATACATAATTTAAAAAGTCAATGACTTTGCTTTGCAAAGTTTTGATTAAGTGTATAGATTTGAGTTATCACTACCTGCATTTCAATCACAATTATAAATAAAGGACTGCATTCTACCTTCATATGGTATATTAAACATTTGTAATTCAAATTTAACTATTTTAAATTAATTTACCTTCTCTATTTAATGAAACATTATCTACATAGAAATATAATACCCAAGTATATTTTTTCAAATTCTAAGTAAAATAAAACTGGATTTGCCAGGAGTGGAGACTGAACTAAGCATTATTGGATCAGTGGGACCATGGGACTGTCTGCAGCCTGCCCAGGGAAGGGATGGGGAGTTGTGGAGAAGAAAAAAATGACCTGATGTGGCGGGAGGGGGAAGGGACCTTGAATGGGAATATACAGGGCTAGAAAAAAAATAATCCAGAGGGAAAGCTGAACACAAAGTAATTTTATGTGTAGCAAATTATTTGCAATATCACCCTTGATAAGTCATGCTTATGATTTTTATTTTCTTTATAGTTATTGTTAACTTATCAGCATTTTAAATTCAATTTAGTTTTTCTTGATAAATACAAAATAAAAAAAGCAAAAAAAATATAATAGTTTATAATGTATATTTTATGGGTTTACTGTTTTATTATATTGTTCTTTATAATTGAAAATACATGAAACCAAAATAAATAAAATGACTTAAGAACTTCAGATTACTGAAACAATGTGCTGTTACTTTTTCCATATGGAAAAAGTGTAGTGTAATATAGTGAAAAGGATACTATTAGAATGCAATTCTATTAGTTATTGACGGTGCCCCAATCAGTGTTTGACAGTAAAATCTATGAAATATTTTAAATTTTTTATTATGAATAAAGTCTCATTTTATATCCATGTATCCCTTGATCAACCTCCGTTTCCCTTCCTGCCCGTACCAGTCACTCTCTCTTCTCCCCATCTCATTATCTCCTACCCTGAAAGTACAGGAGGTCCCAAAGTGGCTTAGTTTGGCATTCACTCCAGGCAAATCAACTTTTCTCATCCCAACCTGAAGACTGGGTCAGGTGTTCCTCTGGAAAGAATGGGCTTCAACCTGCTAATCCAAGGTGCTTCAGATTCCAAGCTATTCAGTGGTTGTGGCTTATAGCTTGGAAATGCATTGTTGACACCCTGCACGAAACTCAAATCCAAGTGGATCAAAGACCTCAACATAAACCCAGCCACTTTAAACGCGATAGAAAATAAAGTGGGAAATATACTTCTACGAATTGGTACAGGCGACCACTTCCTAAATATAACACCAGTGGCACAGACACTAAGACCAACAATCAATAAATGAGATCTCCTGAAGCTAAGAAGCTTCTGTAAAGCCAAGGACACTGTTCATCAGACAAAACGGCAGCCTACAGAATGGGAAAAGATTTTCACCAACCCTACAAGTGATAGAGGACTGATCTCTAAGATATATAAAGAGCTCAAGAATCTAGAGCCCAAAACCTTGAATAACCCAATCAATAAATGGAGTACAGAGCTAAAAAAGGAATTCTCAGCAGAGGAATTACGAATGACTGAAAGGCACCTGAAAAAGTGCTCATCATCTTTAGTCATCAGAGAAATGCAAATCAAAACAACTTTGAGATTCCACCTGACACCTGTTAGATTGGCTAAGGTAAAAGACACAGAGGACAGTCTATGCTGGAGAGGATGCAGAGCAAGGGGAACACTCCTCCATTGTTGGTGAGAGTATAAGCTTGTTCAGCCATTCTGAAATGCAGTATGGCGGTTTCTCAGAAAACTGAGAATCAGTCTCCCCAAGGACCCAGCAATACCACTTCTGGGTTTATACCCTAAAGATGCACAATCACACTCCAAATTCATTAGCTCAACTATGTTCATAGCAGCGTTATTTGTAATAGCAAGAACCTGGAAACAACCTAGATGTCCCTCAACTGAAGAATGGATTAACAAACTGTGGTACATTTACACAATGGAGTACTACTCAGCTGTAAGGAAAATGATATTCTAAAATTTGCAGGCAAATGCATGGATATGGAGAATATCCTCCTAAGCGAGTTATCACAAACCTAGAAAGATAAGCAGGGGATGTACTCACTCATGAGTGGACTCTAAACAAGCCAACAAACAAACAAGAAAAAAAAGCAAGTTGTTTTTATTACTCTAGGTTTATAGTAAATCTTGAAGTTGGGAATGCTGATGCCTTCAGAATTTCCTTTATTTTACAAGACTGATTTGGCAGTCCTGTTTTTGTTTATTTCCCCAACACATAGTTGAGTATTGTTCTTTTAAAAGTCTGTGAAGGATTGTATTGTCATTTTAATGAGAACTTTTTGTATTTGACCTTTCTAATATTATGGATTTGTATTTTAGTAAAATTTCTCAGCATCAAGGTAATTTTTTATACTCTCTTTCTTTGCCCAAATTGCCTATTTACCCAAATTTAAAACACTCTTCTTTGGCTGAATGTTGCAGTTTTGGAACAGATTCTGTGGAAAATATATTACAAACCTGGATTCTAGTCTGGCTAATATAAATCAATAGAATTAGATATAGGCACCATTCCCCTCTGTCTCTTCTCCTTCCCCTTTTCTCACCCATTCTTTTCCTCCCATCGCACAGCTCACTGTCGCTTAGAATGTAAGACCACATTTGGGTCGTTAACACAGTTTAGAATACCAAGTTGAGGCAGGAACAAACCCCTTTTGACCTATTAAGGCTGAGTAAGCCAAAGCCCCAAAGGGAATGGGCTTTACAAAGCCAGATCATGTATCCATATCCAGAATAAGTCCTGGTTCTATTGTTAGAGGAACTGACAAACACATCAAACCAAACCACTATCCCCCATATTTAGAGGGCCTAGTGTAGACCTGGGCAAGCATAGCAACTGTCAATCCAGAGTCCCTCAGTTTCCATTAGCTTTGATCAGCATTCTCTGTGGTTTTTCCCATCATGAACTTGACCCCTCACTTTCTTCTATAATGTGTACTATCTTTCTTTAACTGAGTTCCAGGAGCTAGGCCATGCGCTTGGTTGTGCATTTGTTTCCATCAGTTCCTGGGGATAGGTTCTATTATGACAATTAGGTTATTATCAATCTGAGTACAGAGAAAGGCTAGTTGAACCTTGAGAGGGATGTCCACTCTCTATATATATTCAATAAAATATTCTAAGTTCTATCTAGAGCAATACATCCACAAAAGGAGATCAAGAAGATACAAATTGGAAAGGAAGAAGTTAAACTTTCACTATTTGTAGGCTTACATGAATGGCCCCCCGAATGTAACTCCTACAGCTGCTAACCACCTTTAGTAATATGACAGGCTACAAAGTTAACTTTAATAAAATCAGTAGCTTTTCTATACTGAAATGATAAATGGGCTGAGAAAGAAATTAAAGAATTCTCAGAAAATTGAGAATCAATCTCCCCAAGGACCCAGCAATACCACTTCTGGGTATATACCCTAAAGAGGCACATTCACACTCCAAAGGTATTAGCTCAACTATGTTCATAGCAGCATTATTTGTAATAGCAAGAACCTGGAAACAACCTAGATGTCCCTCAACTGAAGAATGGATTAACAAACTGTGGTACATC
>PVIH01025541.1:0-20480 GCA_004025045.1 Sigmodon hispidus
GCTGTAGCAGTTCCTTGGAAGAATTTTGTGGGTCACTTATGTATACAATCATATCATCTGCAAATAGAGATAGTTTCACTTCTTCTTTTCCAATTTGTATCCCCTTAATCTCTTTTCGTTCCCTTATTGCTTTAGCTAAAACTTCAAGAACTATATTGAATAGATAAGAGGAGAGAGGACATCCTTGTCTAGTTCCTGATTTTAGTGGGATTGCTTTGAGTTTTTCTCCATTAAGTTTGATACTGGCTGTCGGCTTCTTGTAAATCGCCTTTCTTATATTTAGGTATTCTCCCTATATTCCTGATCTCTCCAGGGCTTTAATCATAAAGGAGTGTTGGATTTTGTCAAAGGCTTTTTCCGCATCTAAGGATATGATCATGTAGTTTTATTCCTTTAGTTTGTTTATATGATGGATAACATTTACAATTTTTCATATGTTAAACCAGCCCTGCATTTCTGGGATGAAGCCTACTTGGTCGTGGTGGATGATATCTTTTATACATTGTTGTATACGGTTTGCCAAAATTTTGTTGAGAATTTTTGCATCAATATTCACGAGGGAAATTGGTCTGTAACTGTCCTTCTTTGTTGTGCCTTTGAGTGGCTTGAGTATTAGGGTAATTGTGGCCTCATAAAAGGAATTTGGCAATATTCCTTCAGTTTCTACTGTGTGAAATAGTTTGAGGAGTAACGGTAGTAATTCTTCTTTGAATGTCTGGTAGAATTCAGCACTGAAACCATCTGGACCAGGGCTTTTATTTTTGGGGAGGTTTTTAATAACAGCTTCAATTTCCTTAAGAGTTATAGGCCTGTTTACGTAATTAATCTGATCTTCATTTAATTTACCACAGGTAGGTGGTACCTGTCCAGGAAGCTGTCCATTTGTTCTATTTGAGCTACTGAGTCTTCCACTTCGGAGATCCTATCTTCCATCTCTTGAACTCTGTTTGTTATGCTTGTATCTGTGGTTCCAGCTTTTTTCTTCAGATTTTCTATTTCCATCTTTGCCTCATTTTGTGCCTTTTTTATTGCTTCTATTTCAGCTTTTAGTTCCTGGCATGTTTCTTTCAAAGATTTTTTCATCTCTTTCATTCTTTTGTTTGTATTTTCTTCTATTTCTTTAAGGCTATTTTTCATCTCTTCTTTGAGAGCTTCGATGATCATCAAAAAGGAATTTTTGATGATGCTTCCTTCTGTTTTCTCTTCATTGCTCAGTTCAGGTCTTGTATTTGTAGGATTGCCACTTTCTTCTGGAGTTACCTTGTTGTTCTTTATATTATTAAGTAAGTTTTTGCACAGGCGTCTGCCCATGGCTTTAGTGGTTCATGATTAGGTGGCTCCTGGTCAGTTGTGGCACTCGGGTTTGTGTGCCTCCTGTGACCTCTGAGGAAAAGGTCTGCTCAGTCACTACTTCTGCACTGTGCAGGGGACTGAATTTCAAGTCTTCAATCTTTCTCTGTTTGACCAATTGGAGGTGGGGTGGAGGCCCTGCAAACTCCCTCAGCCGCAGCTGGGGGGACTGTGACAGGCAGAGTTTATCTCTGCCTGCTCTGGCGTGCACTGGGACATGCTCTCCTCCCCTCCCTTTCATCCTTCATTCTTCCATTTTCTTTGAGTCTTCCAAGGGAAGAGCAGTCAGCAGGATTAGAGCAAATTAGTAGCCAGATTCTGAAACATCGGTTCAGCACCTGCAACCACTGAACCCTGATTTCAGGTAACATAATTGAAGGATCCTTTTGCAATAGGGGAAGAAAGGTCTCCCTAAGGTTGATGGCCAATGACATTTAAGACAAAACAAACATTGTTGTTCTGAAATGTATGCATTTCTAAGGCTGTTGCTTTGCAGCGATCTGTGTATTTTCTCTGTAATCTTTATCAATGCAATGAAGCAGTTAGCTGTTCTTAGGCTGTGGCATCCTTGACAGAAAGGCTTGCTCCACAGAGCTCCTAAAGAACCTGGGACTTTAGGTTGCCGTTGAGGACCCACACAGCAAAGTCTCTCAACACAACACAGGAATGCTATAGCAGGACACAAGCAAAGCTTTTGGAGTACCAGGAAACAACTAGCCACTTAAGTATTCTCTCTGAGAAGAATGAAGATACCAATCCTTCCAGGCTGGGTACTGTGTCCTTTGGTGAAATCCTACATTATCAGGGGTCCCCTCGACTTCTGCTTGCCAAACATCCCTTTCTACATCCCAGTTAATAAATTACTCAGGACTTCCAAACAGATATTCACTTTCAGAATGTATTGACTGGTGGTTTTTAGGAGAATGTCGAGTTGGCCTTTTTGAAGATATCAACCTGTGTGCTGTTCATGATAAATATGTGACAATTATGCAAAAGACCCAGCAAGCCTGATGCATTGAATATGCACTCAGGACATGTGTAACAATTCATTTTATTAAAAATATTTTATTCTAAAAAAATCTTCTTTCTTCCTGTTGTTGGTAGTTCCCTCTCATCCATGGAACCAGATGGGTTATGGACACCAGTTAGAAATCAGCAGTTCTTCCACTGTCAATTGCTTGTGAGTTTTAGTGTGTATATGGGGATGTGGTGCATAGATATAAGACAAAATCGTTTTTAGTAAACAGGTCTCAGAACCTCAATTTACAAAAATAACCCCAGTGAGACTAGGTAGTTACCTTGTGGGTAGAGAGTTTGCTGCACAAGTATAAAGGCCTAGCTGAGTTCGGATCCTTAGAACCCAAGTACAGCTGGATATGGCAGGCGAGGTGTGTCCATTACTACAGCAAAACAGAAGACGGAGATAACATAAGCCCTGAAGCTGAGGGGCAGCTGGCCTGGTGTGTGCAGCAGTGATCTGTTTGAGAAACCCTGTCTTGAAAGGTAGAAAGCAAAGACCAACATTTGAGGTTATCTTATGTCACTGTGGTTGTGACTTTTGCCTGTTCCTGCATGCATGTGCAACACATACACACACACACACACACACACACACACACACACACACACACTTAAAAATAATAAACACATTAAACATTTTTAGGCAATACCAGCATTTGAGTTTTTAAACCAAATTTACTTGTTTATTTATTTACTGGTAGGGTCCTGAAGAATCTATGTAGTTCAGGTTGGTCTTGAACTTGAGGCGATCCTTTCTCCTCTGACTTTCAAGTTCCAGGATCCCAGGCATGAGCGACCATGGCCTTATTAACTTTCTTACTGTTAGTGGCAAAATAGCATTTGATGCATTTTTGGGGTATAGCAGATTTCATCCACTGATTGCATTTTTTTCACAGAGCTGCCCCACACACCAGCACACTTTTAATGTTGCCTGCTTTTATGCTGTTCCTGTATTTGCTAGTGAGGTTTATTAAAGTATGTTTTTAAAATATGGGTCTTCATGAAAATAGATGAGCATCATTGGCCTGTAATAAGCTGAGAAGCAGCACCATGGCCTGTGATCTTAGTAATACTTTAAATTTTTTACCTTATTTTCAGATTCCAAGTCCTGGGATGCACACAACACCCAAATGTAAATACTAGAGATGTGGGCAAAGAATATTTTCTATGTGACAGACCCTTTAAATTTGGGGTTGCATTGTAGTCACACCTGCCTTTTGGTGTTTTGACAAGGTTGTAGAGTATTAATGGCATTTAAAATGATACAACTACTGAGAAAAGAAAAAATGACCTTCAAATCATGGATAATTTAAGTGATTGATTTAGTGATGTGACAAATAAGATACTCATAAATTTTGAGGTTAAAAAACAGCAATAATATTTTATTATTAATACAAACCCAAAATACTGTCTATTTACTTATTTTCATTCAGGCCAAGTCCTTAGTGGTTTATATGATTCTCCCAATGCTCCATCAGGATAAATAATATAGCAAGCATCTAGAAAGTTGCAAGATCTCATGATAAAAAGAACATAGGCAGAGAAACTGAAATTGAAGAACATTGGGAGGCAATGGGCAGTATATCTCTTGCAATTTCACCAGAAAAAAACATGTTTTCATCAACTCCGGATTGCCAGTGCATCTGTGTTCACAGGCTGCCATAGCAAGGGTTTACAAAAAAGGATGCAGACACCCTTCCTCTTTCAGGTGCTATATCAAAGAAAGCAAAGGGTTCTTTGCATCAGTATAGCACTTTACAGCTCCAAGCACATTCCCTTGCCTCATTTGGGCCTCACAGAAGGAAGGAGCCCTTTGGCAGTTCTTAATAGCTCAGTTTTATCAAAGAAGAAATATTAGACTTAGCTACACTCATCCAAAGTTACAGAAGCAACATAAGTTAGATAATATAAACATAACTTGGCATACATCAGACATCAAGTGTTGGAAGCCACTAGTCCTAGGTATGATAAAAACACTAGGACCAAAATCAATTTTGGGAGGGAAGACTCCTTTTAGCTTTCTTCTTTCAGGTCATGTTCCATCACTGAGGGAAGTCAAGGCAGGAAGCCAGAGACGGTACTGAAGCAGAGACCGAGGAGGACCTGGAGCAACACTGCTTCCTGGCTTGCTCTCCTCTCCTGTCACTTCTCTGTTCTGCACACCTCAGGACCATTCATCATGGGCATCAAAACCCACAGTGGGCTGGATCCTCTTATGTCAATCATTAATGAAGAAAATTCCCCATAGGCTTGCCTATAGGCAGTTTGATGGAAGTATTTTCTAATTGATGTTTCTCTTCCTAGATAACTCTAGCTTGTGTGAAACTGACAAGAAAACAAACTAAAATACCTACAAAACCAACCAGAACATGGCTGTGATTATTATTACAATCTCTTTAACAAGGCGTAAGCCAATAATTGGCTCTCAGATATTCCTAACCTTTGGGCAAGCAGCCTTTTTTTTTCATATCTTTGTAAGTCTGTGTTTTATTTTTGAAATGGCTACAATATACTTTCTTGACTTCCTGCTCACTTGTTTACAACACACCAATGTCAAATGTCGATACTTCTGACAATTTCTAATACAAGAGTCTGTGTGGAGTTTTGTTCCTTTTATAGTACAGGATCCAGATTGCACTATATAAAACCAGATATGGAGAACACAGATAGAGAAGGAATAATTTTGTGCTCAATGTGTGGTATGTATGTATATTTCTCAAGCACCATCCACTTTTTCTGAGACAAGATCTCTCATTGGCCTAGAGATGACCAATTAGCTAAATTGGATAGAAAGTGAGTCCCAGGTATCCTTATGTCCATTCCTCCTTATTGCTGGGATTACAAGTGCATGCCATCACACCTAGGATTTTTACATGAGTTTTGGAGGTGGAGCTCAGGACCTCTTCCTCATAAGGTGAATGTTTTATCAAGCCATCTCCCTAGCCCAATATCTTTAGTTTTGACAGAGTGAATACATGCAAGAAAAATTTAAATAGGATTGCTAAAACCAGGGAACTTTTACTTTTCTCCTAGGAAGCATACACAATGCTTTCCCCTACCAAACAACAATTTCATACAAAAACAAGAAAATATACTTGAAATATAAAAAGGATGATATTTAGAAGTCAAGGTGTTATTGCAGAGAGCCAAAAAAATTTTTTTTAAACAAACCAGGAATGATTATTTTGGTGGCTAGTGAGTAGTTATTTTCACAATATAAAATAAGTATAAAGTGACTTTTTTGTTTGGTAGAAATGGCTGAATAGATAGAAGTACTTACAGCCAACACTGATACCTGTGTTCAATGTCCCATGCCTCACATGGTAGAAGGAGAATTCTCTTCACCAAGAACTTATCATAGACTCCACTATCTACCTACCTATCAATTTATCTGTGTCTGCTTATCAATCATCTATCTACCCTCTCTCTTCTATAATTTGTACAAGTGTGACTTCTTTCTACATTTTTCTGGAGAGTTTTAAAACAATTCTAATAGGCAACCTATGCATATGTATTTAGTAGGAATTAAGGGAATTTAATTGAGTCTGAGTATTCTTTTTTAAAAAAAATATGACTTTATTCATAATAAAAATTTAACAAAGAAAAATTATAAATATTACAGTCATTCATTCTCATTAGATTTCGTAAACTGGAATCAAAATACGTGTTTCATTACTTTTCTTTTAGGTTTAACTAATTATTAATATTTACCTTGCATTTTTTTCTTCTTTATTTATTTTGTATTTATCAAAAAAACAGTAAAATGAATTTAAAATGCTGAAAAGTTAACAATAACTATAAAGAAGATAAAAATCATAAGCATGACTTATCAAGGGTGATAATGCAAATAAGATTGCTACACATATATTTACTTTGTGTTCAGCTTTCCCTCTGAATTTTTTTTTCCATCCCTGTTTATCCTTATTCAAGGTCTCTTCCCCCTCCCACCACATCAGGTCATTTTTCTTCTCCGCAACTCCCCATCCCCTCCCTGGGCAAGGAGCAGACAGTCCTATGGTCCTACTGACCCGATAATGCTTAGATCAGTCTCCACTCCTGGCAAATCCAATTTTGTCCCCCCTCCCTCAAGAGTGAGTCAGGTGTTGCTATAGGTGGAGTGGGATCCAAAGGGTCAGTTCAGGGTGTTTCTGATCCCAAGCTGTTTAGTGGTTGTGGTTTGCAGCTTGGGCATGCCTGGCTTTTTTTCTTGTTAGTTTGTTTAGAGACCACTAATGAGTGAGTACATCTCCTGCTTATCTTTCTGACTTAGTGATACATCGCTCAGGAGGATATTCTCTAAATCCATCCATTTGCCTTCGAATTTTAGGATATCATTTTTTCTTACTGCTGAGTAGTATTCCATTGTGTAGTTGTACCACAGTTTGTTAATCCATTCTTCAGTTGAGGGACATCTAGGTTGTTTCCAGGTTCTTGCTATTACACATAATGCTGCTATGAACATAGTTGAACTAATGCCTTTGGAGTGTGAATGTGCCTCTTTAGGGTTTACACCCAGAAGTGGTATTGCTGGGCCCTTGGGGAGATTGATTCTCAATTTTCTGAGAAACCTCCATACTGCATTCCAAAGTGGCTGAACAAGCTTACACTCCTACCAACAATGGAGGAGTGTTCCCCTTGCTCCGCATCCTCTCCAACATAGGCTGTCATCTGTGCCTTTTATCTTAGCCAATCTGACAGGTGTTAGGTGGTATCTCAAAGTTGTTTTGATTTGCATTTCTCTGATGGCTAAAGATGAAGAGCACTTTTTCAGGTGCCTTTCAGCCATTCGTAGTTCCTCTGCTAAGAATTCCCTTTTTAGATCTGTACCCCATGCAAGCAGCCTTTTAATGACAGCAGTTTCTGGTGTCTCAGAAACCTGGCCAAGATCAACAGACCTACTCCACCAGTATCTGACTTGGAAGTGTGTTCAGATTCTAGTTTCCATTGCTGGGATAAGCACCATGACTTAAAGCTACATGGGGAAGAAAGGGGTTTATTTGGCTTGCAGGTTACAGTCCATCATCAAAGGAAGTCAGGGTAAGAGTTTAAGCAGGAACAGGGAGGCAGAAACTGATGCAAAGGCCATGGAGGAAAGCTGCTCAGTGACTTGCTCCCCTGGGCTTGTTCAGCTACCTTTCATGCACACCCAGGCTCACCTGATTTAGGGCTGCCATGTTCCTTGGCTTCCTCCCATGTCCACGTTGATCTTGGTATTCCCACTAGAATTTAGGCCTGCCTTCACCAAAGGTCTCTCCTGACCTTTCTGCACCATGCAATGCTAAGCCTCAGCTGCTCTCCATGACCCTTTCGTGCCTTTAAAACCAGCAATGGTCAAACCAGCTGCAGTAGAAACTAGTCTATATAAAATACACAAATTCTTTAGGTATTGTCTGGTGTACTTTGAATAACACTTCTTTGAAATAAAATTTATTCTGATTCTATCCTTTCAGATGAGAAGATCAAGGCTCAGAGAATTGCAATAACTTCTTAAGCTGATATGGGGCAGATCTTTGAAGAAGGCTTAGATCCCCAAATCCTATGTAATTTTCTTCAAATGTCTTGTTAATCCACAAAAATTAACAGAAAGTAATATAATAAACACCCATTTACTCATCATATATATTTCCAACTTCTAACATTATTGGTCATTTCTTCCTTCCTATATCCCCACCTTCCTATTTAGCTGCAGACAGCACACACTTCGGCCACTAAATCCTCATCCTTTGTCTCCTAAGGAAAAGGACTTCCTATGGTCTGTGCTGCTGCTGAGGGTCATGATGATCTTGCTGCATCCAAGAAAGCTATTGATTTCCATGATCTGTATTGCAGCCTAGAAACCATGCTGAAATCCAAGGTCCCATGCTATTGCCAGAAACCATGTGGAAGTCTATGATCTGTGCAGCTGACTGGAGAGGGGAAGGAAGCTTCTTTTGCATTGGTATCAATGATTGCAGACTCTCACACTTGAGAATGAAAAACATTCGCACAATCAAGGCCTACCCTGGCATGGGTGATAGCTCACAAAAGCTGGAAACCTGGAGCACACTGCACAGAATATCCTTTCCATGTGACTCACTTAGTCTAAACCTCTTCCAGGCAGCTGTTCTGGTCTCAAAATCTTCTTTGCAGCTCAGCTTCCCTGGGTCTGAGATGGACTTTCAGCTTTTAATGCATACTTTGGCAGGAAGGGGCCTAATGAATCTGGTCAGCTTCGGGGACTTCCTGAAGCTAGTTTGAGTTGTTAACCTTTGTGTTTAAAATGTTTTCCTACAGGATGGAATGAATCAATCTCAGAGGAAACTGTTACATAGAAGAGGCCCTCATTTTGATTCTATTGTTAATAAACAATATTTTTCTTAATCATAGAAAAATTAACTTGGGCTCAGTGAGTAGGAAAAAGAGAAATCTGGAAATATTGCATCTTTGGAATTCATTGGGTGTAAAAGTTTACACATGATGTTTCCAGATTTGGCTACAAATTTATTCTCAAGCATGAATTTTGAGAACATCTAAGCATTCAGTGTTTTTTGTTTTTTTTTTTTTTTTGAAACATTGCCGGTGACACAAATTCTCTAGCTTCTACTAGATTTGGCAAATCTTCCCAGATAGTAGCACATTCTCTCTACTATGGAGATAAAGTTTGGAGAAGTCTTGGAGTTCAGCCTACTTGAAAGTCTCTGAAGCAATATGCTGCTATCCACTATAAAGCTATCACACTGCTTTACAAAACCAAGGACTTCATTCCACCAATAATATGTAGTTAACATCTGTAGGCTGGCCTCATACATGCAGAAGCACTCTTGGGAAACAATGGAAGATCTAACACCAGATGTTTATGTTGTAAAATGTTACAGGACTGACAAAGTGTATGCTACAAACTGGCTTAGGGCAGGACCACATGGTGGAAAGTAGGTAGAAGTGTGCAAAGGACTCAAGGTGAGAGCACTGGCTGCTCTTCCAGAGGACCAGGGTTCAGTCCCCAATACCACATGACTGCTCACAACCATCTGTAATTACCGTCCAGGGAATCATACTCCCTCTTCTGGCCTCTGTGGACACGAGCTTACAGATAGTACATGCATTCATATAGGCAAAAATACTCATATACATAAAAGAAAAATAAATAAATCTTAGAATATAAAGCAAGAAATCTTTATAAGATTCAACCATATGGTAGTTTCTGAATGTGTTGTTCATAATATACATTCATCAAACATCAAGATTTATTTGTATTTCTACCCCCACCCCCAAGACAGGGTCTCTAGTCCAAATGGAACTTGAATCCATTGTATAGTAGAGGGTGGGCTTGAACTTCTGTCCTCCTGCTTCTACCTCTCAAGTACTGGGAATACAGGTATGTGACACCATAACAGGTGTAAATGGTGCTGGAAAAATCAAACCCAGTACTTCATGTGCCAGACAAACACTCTACATGCTGAACTGTATTCCCTAGCCCTGATTGTATCTCATCTTTATTCTTGTAAGCATATTTGATTGGTTTGGTTGCAGAAACTACCTAGTATTATGCAAGATGTAGTATGACTTGATCTGCCTATAACATGAGGAAATTTTTATCATGTAAGATCATGTAGACAATTATTCTGAAGATAATAAAATAGTGTGCATGGAAGCCCTGGTGAGCATAGAAAACTTCAAGGGCAAAGGAGTGACTGACTATATGAGTCTTGTGCTTCAATAAAGCCAAGAATCCATGAAATAGGAGGAAAAACTGCAGATTCACAGCCAGGTCCTGGGACAAGTTGGGGCAGGTAGTGTGGACATGCATCTCCTCTCTTCGGGAGCAATGAATGAGGTAACAAGAGAAGCAGGATCTAGGAGGAACGAAGGCTGGTCTACTGCCGTGGTTCTCAGCCTGTGGGTCGTGATTCTTCCACAGGGCTTGCATGTCAGATATCCTGCACATCATGTTTTCACATTATGATTCATAAAAATAGCAAGTGAAGTATCAACAAAACTAATATTATGGTTGGGGGCCACCACAACATGAAGACCTATATTAAAGGGTTAAAGCATTAGGAAGGTCAAGATCCACTGTTCTACAGGGATACTCAAAAGTGTGTGTGTGTGTGTGTGTGTGTGTGTGTGTGAGAGAGAGAGAGAGAGAGAGAGAGAGAGAGAGAGAGAGAGAGAGAGAGAGAGAGAAGGAGAGAGAGAGAGGCTAAAGACTTTCACTCATCCAATCTCAAAAGAGAAGAGCAAAGAGACATAAGAACAGATAACAAATCAACAATTGGAAGAATCTACCATGCATGATGTAGCTAATTAATGAATCTTCATTATAAATTATAGATTTTAGTTTAATTATTTTAAGTATGTTTTGGGACTGGTTAATTTTGTTGTGTAATGCTTTAATTTGTAAGTTTTTTAAATTATAAAGTTTATTTAAAAATAAATCTGAAAACAACTTTAAAATAACTACATTTACTAGCCTCAGAGAAAATAGCATAAGAAAGAATAAGAAAATACTCATTGCAATGAACAACGTTGGGGATGCTAATCAATGAAGTCAAGCCATGCATACATAGAAAGATGCACCAAAGACTTCACAGAAGGTATGGGGAAGAGGAAGCAAGAGACAACTTCCGCTGTCAGAGAAAACTGATACAGAGACAGTTGATTGGCAAGGTACACTGTTCAGATGATAAATTTTCAGATGAGATTGAAGAGAATGAAGCAGCAGCAATATTTTAGTCATGACAGTCTGCGGGGTGAAACAGGATGATGAGGATAAATGCAGAGAAAGAAGAATCAGTCTACAAGCAGCAGCCGCCACCAGCACCCCAGGAAAGCTGCAGAACAGCAGTGAGGAAAAAATCTGAAAAGCAGCTATGAGGAAAAACAGATTTTCCAGGAAAGAATTTTAATGAAGATGAGTCGATTTCATGTCAACAGCATATGTCAGAAGTCAATGCAGGAAGCAATGTACTTCAAAGGACTGAGGGATGTTCTGTCCCCAGAGTTCTAGTTTCTGCTAAACATCCTCCTGGCAAAAGAATAAGTCTACTTAGGATGTCCACAATCAGAAATCATTTGCTACCCACAGTGCTTTACTCTTGAGAGAGCAACTGAAGTGAACCTTAGGAAGAAAAGTAGTAAATCCTGAGGAATGGATGGCTGCATAAAACAGCGGTTGGGGTTGGAGAGGTGTGTAAGTGGTTAAGAGGGTTGCTGCTCTTTCAGGGAATGGGGTTCAGTATCTAGCACCCATGCACACACATCGACACCAGCCCGACTAAAGTAAAAATAAAACTCTGGCAAAAAGAGATTGTACAAAAATGCTGGCATATTTTCTGAACTTCAAAACATTTTTCCTATTATAAAATAATAATAATAGCAAGGAAGAACGGTGTTTCTGTTTTGTATAAAGCTGAAGACACTGGGTTACTGTAAAATTAATCAGTAAATATGGAAATGGTTCTATAACTTCTTAACTGATGCAAGATGAGAAAATAGACCAAGGCAGCATGGACCAGCCGTCCGGGGGGAGGGAAGGACTGCAACAGGAAGTGGACAGAGGAAGACCTTGTGGTTTACTGATAGCATCCCAGTTTTCAGCTGTCCTGGTTACAAAGACAGAAACTTCACAGACAACTGTGATGTCATAAACTGTATGAGTAGAATTTTGAGAGTGCATTAAAGTGGGTGCTGAATAATGCAAATTACAAAAGAGAAAAAAAAGGCCGGTAAGAGGAAGAAGCAAGAAGAGTGAAACAGGAGGAGAAAGGGAAGGAAGAAGATGAAGAGAAGAAAGGAGGAAGAGGAGCAGGAAGAGGAATGCCTGACTCCAGAGGAGACTGTGCTCCCCCTCCTCCTCCTCCCCCTCCTCCTCGGGATGCTGTGGCCTGCATTACATCTGTCCCTCCTTTAAATGGAGTAATAGTGCTGCTTCTTGAGCCTTTCTGTAGATTTGGTGTCTCAGACTCTCTGACACTGACGTCCATAAATCAACTGATGAGGTATACTTTATCACTCTATATGTATACTTTATGTATGCCTGTATGCAGTGGCTCTATGGCAGCGGCTCTGATAGGCTCCATGTACTGGTCTCACCTCTGGATGAGTCCTTCCACTACTGTTTGGGTAGAATTGGTTGTTTGCTTTTAAGCAATAAATTGGGTTGATCTGGATAGATCACTTTTTGTTACATAACAATCTGTTGTAGCAGACAGGAGGGGGAGGTTTCTGGGAAGAGTCTGTGGAAGGACTCCGTGTCAAAAAAAAAAAATGTGTATCATCTCTAGACTGTCACATGGTAAATGCCTGTATGTCATATATTGGGATTGGCAAGTCTAATGTCAACCTGAAACAAGCCAAAGTCATCAACCTCAATTGAGAAAATACCCCCCAAACACACACACACACACACACACACACACACACACACACACACACACACACACCAGATTTGCCTGTGGGCACATGATCCTAGGTTGTACATAGAACAGCAAACTGAGCAAGCTAGGGGGAGTGAATGAATGATCAGTGTTTATCCATGGCTTCTGTTTTAGTTATGGCCTCTACTCCTACCATGACTACCTGTCCTGACTTCTCTTCATGATAGACTATAAGCTTTAAGACAAAATAAACCCTCTTTCCCAAAATTGCCTTTGGTTATAGTGTTCGTCACAGCAGTGAAAACTCTAAAGAATACAGTTATTATAAAGCTTTTTATTATAATCTACTTAATGTACATTAAATTTCTTACATGGTGTTTTGCTCTTAATGGTACCTGATATTATTTTTATAGCCAAAATAGAAAGAAAGGGTGGTATTTTTTTATCATCTAGCCATTCATTTTTTTTAAACAAGGCAAAGCAAAAAACTCACACCATATTTGTATGATACATAAAATACACAGTCAAATGATTGAAAGTGAGGACAAAGGAAAAAACACAGGGACTGTGGAACAAAGTGGCACTGGATCTAGGTCAGCTTCCTGCTCCATTCAGAAATACGTGGTTATTTCTGTGATGACTTATTTAATTTTTACTTCCACTATTCAAAACACACCAGGGAACATTTTAATAAGAATATCTCATCCTCTGTGCAGACCTGATGTGAGCCTGGGCTCAGCTTCTAGGGTTTACTTTGCATGCCTTATAGCCATTGAATACCAGGCAAAATGAATCAGAAGACACTGTGCCCTATTGACTGGGAGATAAGACAAAGAGAGCCTTTGGCTACTGGAGATAACTGGAGGGAGGGTGAAGGATGGCCATCAAGTTCTCTTCCAGGGACTTCCTGTGGGTAACATAAAGTCAGCTGCTGGGGATTTATGCTATGAAACTCTAACACCGTAAGTTGGAATTTCATTTTGCATTCACAGGGCTGATTTATGGGATGCTCCTGCAGTTACCTGAGCTGAATGAAAATCAAGAAAGATATTATTTGCAGGAGTAATGGAGTACAATCTTTCCTCATAAGGCTGGTGACAGTTCTGAACAGACAGTACAATGGCAGATGAATGATAAAGCAAATAGCATACCTAGTGGACACTGTAAGTTAAGGTTCAGTATTCAAGTGATGGTGTTGTGATCACACCTGACTTGCCTAGTCCTCTCCATGTTCTCTCATTCCCTTTGTGTGGGCTGCCAAGATGTCTATGTCTGTAGATCCTCCTAACAGAGATAGATTAGGGAAAGAAAGGGGAGGGAGCAAATTTGAAAACAGAACAGTTTTCCAAAATGGGTGTGAGCTCTACAAACAAGCCTGGGGTGGCAGATAGCAATCTGTATCCTTTGGGAGTTTCATTTATCTTATCTCCCCCAAAGAGTCAGAGTCCTGTCTTGAGTTCTGATTCTAATGTGTGGAAAGATACATTTCTCAAACAATATGGCTCATCAGTAGAAGCCAACTGTTTCAGTGGGTACCAGCCGTGGAATCAGCCATCTGTTCCAGGGCTGGAAGGAATACTGACTTGGCCTTATTGGTGGGCTTAAAACCATTGTGCCGTATGACTAACTTAAAAGAGTTTCAAGGGGTATTGAACTCCATACAAGTTTTCTTAACCCTGTGTAAGATGCAGTTCCACACATCAGAAAGCACAACCATGAAAGCATCAAATGCAATGCTCACCCACTAGCCTAGAAGCAGCTATTGTATTTTGGGGTGAATGACTATAGGGAAACCTTAATGAGGTTAGAGTCCTTCCAGTGTCCTGTGAAAGGTGTCAACCCCATAGAATTGTGCCAGGATGGAAGACAATCTCATTACTATACGGGGGAGAACAGGAGGCATAATCCTCTTAAGTAATCAAAACTGAAGTGCCCATGGTGTCTGGTACAGTCTGGATCACCACCAAAAATACTAGTGTTTCATAATGAAACTGTCAACAGAAATGTCAAAACACCTTCTCTTGCAAGTAAGATTTGATTTCCTTTCATTGAGCTCTGTGATTGCTTTCCCACAGGAAGATGTTGTATGCAGACATCTCCCAGACAGTATTCCACATTTTCTATCATATCTACATTGGGCTGGGCTAAATGAAGCTTTGAAATACAGTCATTCAATAGTCTGAGATACGAAAGGATTCCTTGTCCACAGAGGGGCAAATGCTGTAGCAGCCTGTCGGGACCAGGAAACTGTAGATGCCAGGATTTGGCGAAGATCTATTTCTGTTTTAATTCCTTACCTTCACATCTTTTCCTGCCTTTTCTGCTTGGTTAGCACTATTTAACAGAGAGTAAATGAACAGAATCATGGGCCCCAAATGGCCCTTCAGAGACCTATCAGTTACAGCGTTGATTTCAATGACTTCTCAGTGTGTGGACAATACATATAAATTTTGGTTCTGAAGTTCCCTGACTAACTCGGTTAAGCTACCAAAGGCTCTGGAGGGAAGACAGAAGGATGAAAGCTTCATTTCATTTTGAAAATCCAAGTCTTGGTGAGTTTGTTGTTTATATCTGACTGGGCTTGCTGCAGAGCAGTCATGGACAGGATGTCCTTTCTCTGAGAAGACGCAGTCTAGGATGAGTAATCATGTTTGTTTTTGGCTGCTCTGATAAACATTACGATCAAAGGCAACTTAAAAAGGAAGGAATTTTTCTTCTTACTCACTTCCAGGTCACAGTTCTTCATCGAGGGATGCCTTGGCAGGGACTCAGGGCAGGATCTTGAAGCAGAAACCAAATGATGCTGCTCATCTAGATTTCTTATACAGGTCAGACCTTCCTGTCTAGGGATGGTGCTGCCCACAGTGGGCTGGTCCCTGCTTGCATTGTCAGTACAGACAATCTCTCATAGACATGGCTTCATGCCAATTTTGTATGAAGAATTCCTCTATCGAAGTTAGCTCTTCCCAGGTGACTTTATGTTGGATCAAGTTGACCCAAAAAAAAGAGAGAGAGAAAGAAAGAAAGAAAGAAAGAAAGAAAGAAAGAAAGAAAGAGAAACCACAAATGAGAACATTAGAACCATGTTAGTTCTGACAGAAGAAAAGAAAAAGTACACTTCCACTTCTTTCTCAGTGAGATCAGAGAACCACTCCCTTGGGGCTAGAATTCCAAACAGCGGAAGGCTGGGGAGTGATATAAAAATAATCTTGGGCCTCTAATTTGGACCCTGAGTTGGAGCTATTTCTGGTGTTGGCACGGCTCCAAGTCCCTCTAACTGCCCTGTAGAGAAGGAAGATGAGCTAGTCCAGCCAGCCTCTGGCCACCAAGTAGAAGGACAGGACTGAGAAACAAGGTCGGGGCAGGCCACAGAAGCAGCCTTCTCCGAAGGAGCCCAGTGAGGCGCTAACAGGTAAAAGATCTCAGGGCCGATCAAAGAAAAGCAAGAATAAGGGTGCCGCAAAGATACAGAAAACTACCACAGCCCCAGGAAGGAAACCAAGGGGCAGACCCAAGAAACTGGAGAAGGAAGTGGAGGGCATCTCCCAGGAGTCCTCGGAGGAGGAGCAGTGACCGCGAGCAGTGCCACCTGCTCCTTGGTCGTCATCAAAGGAGCACCTTTCACCTGGGTCTGCAGGCCCAGCTTCCAGGCCCCTTCCCACCCCACTGCACACTGCCGCACCAGCTGCAGGCTCTGCAGCACCCACGGGAGCAGGATTTGGCTCAGTCCCTGTGCCCTCTTCCCCAGCACACCTGCCCTCTCCTGACAAGGCTTTTTCATGTAGCTGCAGCCTGTCTTGCTGTGCGCCTCCCTTAGAGACATTGCTCTCTGGGCTTTGCCTTGCAGGTCCCTTCTGCTCTGCTGTTCTGACTTCCTTAGAGAGGGTCCTGGGAGTATTCCCTGGCCTTAAAGGGCCCCAGCCCCATCTTAATTCTAACAAGCCCCATTGGTTGACCAGGCAGCAGCAGGTGTGGTCAGTGCTGGGACACTTAGATCTCAGCATGCCTATCCCCACCAAACTGTCACCAGGTGGGTTTCTGTCATTTCTGCCCCACCTTACCTAGACCCTGCATTAGGTTGGCTAAAGCCCGTTGGACTACAAGAAGTAGGACATGATGGCCCCACCTACCTTGTTGTCACCTGGGACCCAATGTAGTGAATGACAGATGAGTCACCACCCATCTCCAGGGTGAGGTCCTATATTCTGGCCTCCCCCTAAGGCAGATGGGGTGCTAGCTAAGCTACATTCCTACTCCCACTCCAGGCGGTCCCCTTCCTCCAGTGGGCCACTAAAGGGCTAGCCTTGGCCCCTCCTTTTGCTCCTCCCCACCCCCAAAGGTTCTGGTTTCATCTTTTCCTCTTAGTTGTGGATTTTTTTCAGTGTTCATTCTTAGACACCCACCATGCTACTAACTTCAAAAGTTCATCTCCCCGTCCTGCCTGCATTCACCCCAAGACCATCTAGGCGAAAGAGGACTGGGGTGCATCAGGCTGGTTACCAACTACCCCACACCAGAGAAGATGGGGCCCTGCCCATTGGATGCTGCAGCAGAGTGAGAAAGGGGGGCCATTTTGATGGGAAAAGTGTGTAGGACCGCCTTCTCCCTTTGCTCTGTGGGGGAGGGGTGGCCAGTATTTGTCCCAGCCTGGGGCTCCCCCTCTAGGTTTCTATTTGCAGTTACTTGAATTAAAAAAAAAATAGCCTTTTCTGGAAAAAAAAAATCTTGGGCACTTGAGAGGCAGAGGCAGGCAGATTTCTATGAATTTGATCCCAGCCTGATCTACATAATGAGTTCCAAGGCCTGCCAAGGAGACCCTGTATTAAAAAACCAGTAACAATATTGACAGTTTTGGTGGAAATGATATTTTGCTAAATAATTTAATTTGGGAAGAATAATAGGAATAGTTACTACCTGTTAAAATGTTTTTAAGACTTTTTATGAGAGTCACAATGAGAGATACATTTGGCATTGGAGCTTGAGGAACACAAATATAAATATGAGTCTATACATAACAAATCTAAATGTCATGGAGTAGCCTTCTGACATTTCCTGATTCTAAATCACTGACTCACCAGCCAAACCTATCAACCCCCATCATGGTCACCAGTGGTCAGATAGCGAAGTTCCTGCTTGAAAGCTCCCTGCAGTCAGCTTGCCTATGTTACCAGAGTCCTGGTTCATGCATATATGAAACTTCCTTCTCTCCTCTTCAGGTTCCTTGTCTATAAAATAGAATTAATAATTTCTCAGGAGACTTCATAAGGGGTCAGTGATATCCAACTATCTTTCATTATTAACAGGGACCAGAGACCTCAAATGCCCATACCTCTTACAAAACCATGTAGATTTTCATAAAGTCTGTGCACATCTTTGTACATACCAAATCCTCGATAGCATCCTCACAATCTCTTGTATCTTTTACTGAAAATAGCTGTCACCTTGGAAGAGACTGAATTTTTGTCAGCTCTTGTAACCAAGGCAATAATTTGCCTTGAGTTCACTTATAACTGTGTATGTGACCCGCTGTCCTGCTGTTTGCTCAGGCTATTTACATGTAATTTGTAGAAAGCAATGAAACCAGCCCTTAGGTGTCTTGGACTTTCCATGTAATTATGAATTATGTTTGCATGTAACTTTTACAGCCTAAGCTAAATGTATACTTTATTATTATTAATTCATAGTTATGTGAATTAATAATAAATTAATTCATGTAAATCCATGGCCCTGCCCAAGAATATTGTATATGTTTGAATGTTGGATATGATGGTAATCATTTGCTTAAATAGCCAAAAGGTTGAAAGCAGTTTAAATAGTAACTATCCACTATAAATGTTGGAAACAACATGTGGATAGAGGTTTATTTCAATTGTGTGTGGTTTTAAGTACTAGTGTAGGTCATTGAGTCAGTGAAGTAGCTCTTCCTTTGAAACATTCTAAGCGTTTCTGAAAAAGTATTCTTTATTCCTTCCCCATATCATGTTTTCTATGCTGTTTAATAAATACATATCAAAACCTTTTGTAAGGAACAGGCAACAAGGACAGTCTCTCTCTCTCTCTCTCTCTCTCTCTCTCTCTCTCTCTCTCTCTCTCTTACACACACACACACACACACACATACACACACACACACGATAGACAGACAACAGGCCTACAAACTACAAGCAGATGGAAGACACAAAGAGAAACTAGGAAATTTAAATTTGGGTTCACTTGGTTTAAATTACTTTAAGAGGAAGACTCTTTCCATCCTTAATGCAGCATCACTGCAATGCTTAATACAATTTAGATGCTCTGTAAATGATTGCTTTACCATACTGTTGACAGAACAACAATAAAAAAATGTACATGTTCAGAACAGATGAATACATTAAAAATGTATTTTTCAATGTGATTAAAACCATGAATACAAAATTCATAGGTTCAAGGGTTCACTGGTGATCAGAGTAGAGCTTTTAGCACATAGTAAGGATCTTATAAATGGTAGCCATTTTATCAGTTATTGATGGCCATAATAGCAATGCATAAATCACCCCCAAGCATTAGTAAGCATCTGTAAACAGTTATTGACCTTGTGGATCTGTGGGATTTCCTCCAACTAAGGGTTGATTATGCTGCACAGGTCTCACAGTAGCAGGGAAATAATAGATAGTACAGGTATGGGAGGGGCATGGTCTGCAGAGACGAGACGGAAGCAGAGCGGAGATGAGATGGAAGCGGAGCTCGGAGAGAGAGGCGGGTCTTCCTGTCCCTTGGCACGGTGAAGCGGCGGGTCCGTACGGGTCGATACGGCGGCGGCTGGGCTCGTTGCTAAAACTTCCTTTTGTAAGGAATTCTAACAAAATAAACCTTAATTAATACATACCTCTTGGTGGCGGGTTTTTACCGCGATAATTGGCACCTGAACGCGGGGCTAATTCCCAGACCTGCGGGGTTCGCGCGCGCGGATGGAGCTAGTCTGACCCCCGCCGGATTCTGTGCCCACGCACGTTGCTGCACGCTTTGGCCCCCATCTGCGTGCACAAGTGTTCCGTACAGCAGCCAGGAGGGAATCTGCGTGCAGAAGAGCTCCTGAGACCCAGTTCTGAGGGTGCATGCCTGGTAGGATTTGTGGAGGCATTTGGCAGAGAACCTCTGGGCTGAATCACCACCCCGTTTCAAGCACCATTGCTGCTGCACTACGACATCTGCTGACCGTAAGTCCTCATTACATCTGAGTAAGGCAAATTTTTTTTTCTTTCTTCTAAAATGTCTGATCAGATAAATGTTCACAATTTTACTCACTTTTTCACAATGGTGATAGAGGATTATTTCCAGGATTACGCATTTGGAGGTTATCTCCACCCAGGAGTCCTTTTGCTTTTCTGTGTGATAATATATTTCTTACCTACATATTTTAAGGGATTTCAGCATAGAGAGTATGAAGCTAAGCTGTCTGACATGGATGAACGTATTAAGACATTCCAGAAACTCATTGTTTCCATGGAAGAGAGGCCTACTTTGATCACAGAGGAATTTAGAGCTCACATTGATGAGAATTTTAGAAAATTGGATGTGAAATTTAAAACAATGGATGAAAATTTTAGGATAATGGATGGAAACTCTAGGAAATTTGAACAGAAAACAGTGGAAAGGGTAGATGTGGAATCTGGGAGAATGTTCCATTCTATGAAATTATTGGAGAGATCATTTATAGAAGACTTTAAAACACTGGAAAAGACCATTACCACTAGGTTGCAAGATTATGAGGCTCGT
>PVIH01025542.1:0-20478 GCA_004025045.1 Sigmodon hispidus
GCTGAGGCCCGCCGAGCCCTCCTCACCTCTGGTCAGGGTTCGAATCCGCCCCTCAGAGACCCCTGCAGTTAGTTTGCTCAGTTCACTCAGTTCGGGGTCGCGGTAGGGATCCTTGCAGATACCCTCAGCAGCAGCAGGGGCTGTGGGTGTGGCCAGGTGCAGAGTTCAGCTGCCCCTGCTCCAGAGTGCGCTGGGACGCCGCAGAGAGCACAGGTCCCGGTGGCGGAACCGCGGAGACTGACTTAACTCTACTTTTTTTTTTTTTATTTGGTTGTCTCTGATTTTTTACTTACTTTTATGGTGCCGTGCATGGGCCAAAATAGTTACTTTATTTATAGCATATGGGCCAAACAATAAAAAATTATAAACATATAATTCATTTCTTTAAGAGACAAAAGCCTCAGACACAAACCAAATTCCAACTGCCACCATGGGCCGTGCCAAGTCACAAACCTCCCAGATCCAAAACGGCCCCCCCCAAAAAAAAACTTATTACAATAGATGGCGCCCATCGTGGGGCACCAATTATCATGGTAAGGACCTGCCGTGAAATATGTTTTAAATGAGGTTCATTTTGTGAGAATTATTTATAAAACAGAGAGGGTTTTAAGAAACGGTGAAGGGGTAAGGTTGTAGCACGCCAGAGCATTTTTAACGAAAGCTCTTTACCCATACGCCACACCTCCAAACAAACATTCACGCCGCCAGCCAGAACTGCCAACAGAACGGAAGCCACGTCATCAGTCTGAAAACTCATGTAACTGGTCTGGAACTCTCGCGAGAGGTCCCGGCCCTGCACGAGAGAATGTCGGCTTTTTGTCTTGGTCCTCTCCCTCGGAGGTCTACTTTTGGAACCCTTTTTAGTTGACTACACCCCGCTCGGCTCCAGCCCTCTGACGCGATCTGTTTATATGTATAGTTTCTGATTTCCCGCTACATACTGTCACAAACCTAAAAGTACACAGCCATGCTGTGAGATTTCAGCTTGTTATCTACAAGTGCTGTGTCAACAAACCCTAACAGAGAAGCCAGCATGAAAGTGACACAGACCTCTCTCCTGCAGGTTTTGTTTACCAGCAGGAACTGGTGCCTTACACTGTCCTGTTCTCAGTGAGCTTAGACACGAGGTTGCCTTTTAGGAGGCCTCTGGGTGGGGATCACAGGAGAGGATGAGGCTACTGTGGGGAGCATCCAGCATCTCATGATGTACTTGCTCATCCTTTTGCCCTGAGGGTAATTAATTAAATCATAACTTAATGATCCAATAACTGATGCTTACAAGGAATTTTCAATAAGTTGGTATCCGATGGCACAGAGCTGGGTTATTTCTTCTGTTGATTTTCAAACAAATAGAGATATCTATACTGAGAATCTTTGTATTTTGTTTCCCTTTTTGTTTTGTGTCTTAAATCGAAATGTCATGTTTTTAAAACAACCACACTAAGTTCTGTTTAAATTTTTTGAAAACCAATCATTTATGGCAAGACACACAACCTTTTTCTGAAAGCCCACTATAAGAATCATCTTTAAAATCACAGTTATTGCTGAAGCATTACTATAACAGATTTAATTTCTTAAATGCTTGAAATGGTATGAATCATTTAAACAAAGGTCTAATAAACCTAATTTTTATAAGAGAAAACTAGTAAATGAGTATTTGTAGTAATTAGTTTCCAGCCTGGCCTAGCCTCATGGTCCAGACTCACCCGCAGGTGCTTAGCCCCCCAAAAGTGACTCAGATACTTATACTAATTACATGCTGCTTGACCTATGTCTAGGGCTTATTGCTAGATAGCTCTCTCATCTTAACTCAACCTATTTCCATTGATCTGTCTTGCCATATGGCCTGTGGCTTTCCTATATTTTTTTATTCTTGCTTTTTGGGTGACTGGATCGTGTCTCTCTTGACTCTGCCCTCCTTCCCTTTATCTATGCCTACTTCTAAGATGCCCTGCCATAGGCCAAAACAGTCTCTTTATTAACTAATAATATTCACAACCTACAAAAAAGACATTCCCACATTAGAGTATTATTGCAGAAGCCATGGTATAGATGGGGGGCAGAGGGAAGAGAGGGTGCTATGCTTCTCGCTTCTTCCATGCTCGCTAGTGCAGTCTGTGACTGAGAGGGAGAGGTGTGACTAGGACAGGGAGGGCCATTTCTGTTTTAATTTTGTGGTGAGGAATATGAAGTTGGTAAAGCAACATCCATTAGCCTGACTCTGTGAAGGTGCAATGGCTTTACAGTGGGAATCCAGGGCAAGCTAACCCTGTCCCCTGAGACCCAGAAGAAATTGAAGTAGACATTAAGATTTACAATATTTAAGAATTTGAATGGTATTTAATTCTATTAAGAAGTTTTGCTGATTTGGTGTTCATGTCTTGTAGTTTTGATAAAATTAGATTTAAAGTATATTGTAGAAGGTATGATGAATATATTATCTAAAAACAAACAAATGAATAAGAAAACCCTCCTCGGAACTGTATGTCTGAATCTCAAGTTCCTCCCAATGGCAGGCAGCATTTGCAGACAAAATATCCAAGGGCACCTGGTCTTTCAAATATTATACAAGGAATACTTTTGTTTCTTGGGTACTTGAGAAGTGAAAGAAAAGAACAGCTTACTTCATACTATAAAATGCAGAAATGTTGCAGAATCTCATTGGTAAGGTGAGATCCTGGCTTCTTTTCTTCTCTAGAATTTTCTTCCATTTTCCATGAATACCAATTTGTAGTGAACTTGACTAACTTGGTAATTTATCACCCCCAGCATCTGCAGGCATTGCTGTATCCCAGCGGAAAGTGCGGCAGATCAGTGACCCCATTCAGCAGATTCTCATCCAGCTGCACAAAGTCATCTATATCACACAGGTCAGTGTCTGTGGTGCCTCACCCCTCATCTCAGCACAGGCCAGAGCTAACCCTGCGGATGTGTGGGACCTGGAGTTAGAGTGAACGCTTGACTCTCCCCTTCTCTCCAACCACAAGTATGTGTTTGTGGGAACACTTTGGCCTAGCAGTAAATGGATCTGGTTTTCTCTGTGGCTTCTGCCTGGGCTCTCATTGTGCTTACACAGACTTCCACACGAGTGGCCCGTTAGTGTGGGCATGCAAAGAAAAAGCATGGTAGCTTTTTCTATAAGGAACTTGTCATAGGAGTCAAGGGAAATGGGACCTTTCTCCTTTCATCTGTTTTGACAACAGAACCTTTAAAGGATGTGAAAGCCAGACCCCTGACTCCCATAAAACCCAGGACCACTAAGACTTTGTGAAGTTCAAGGCTGAAGACAAGCTATTGGTTATGGGCACTCTGTCTAGTGCTAGACAACCAAGGCATGGAACACTGACTGTTAATCAAAGAAAATAATGTAGATATTTGGATTAAAAAAAAGTAAGTAGTTTGAAATAGCATCATGTGAAGACTTTGTTCATTCTTCCACTCAATTTGTCTTATAGTTATAAAAATGTATGAAGTGCCTAATACTACTCTAGGCATCAGGAGGCATGGGTGTCTGTAGTTAATCTTGATTTCTAACTAGGTGAACATTAGCACCACCCATGAAAGAAATATCTCAGGGACTCTCTAGTTTGAGTTAACTGAAATTGGTAAAGCCACCTCAAATGTGGCCATTATGTGCTGGAACCCCATCTGAATGAAATGGAGAAGGGAACTGAGCGTGAGCTCATCTCCAGTGTGTGTAGCTGTTCTGCTCCTGCCCTGCCCTTCCCATGACAGGCTGTGCGTCCTAGAACTGCAAGCCAGGATGAGCCCTCCTCCCTCCCTCCCTCCCCTTCCTCCTTCGCTCCCTCCCTCCCCTCCCTCCCTTCCCTCCCTCCCTCCCTCTCTCTTTCCCCTCTGTTGCTATTATTAGGGTTGTGTTAATTTTTTTTTCTTTTCTTTTCTTTTTTGTCTAAGCAACAAGATCACTAACCTGTGTCACATCCTGGTTACCTTAAGAGCCTAAGAGTCACCACAGGAACAGTTGCAGCCAGTTGCAGCGGGTCTATTCATACACCCAGGGTCTGCAGAAAAGCTCTGCACCCATGTGTACCCATGTGTACTTGCCGCCTCCTGATAAGGAAAATATGCGTCATCTATTATCACAGACAAAACCAAAAATGATGATTTCTATAAGCTAGGGTAGGGATCACTGCTGATTTATAACCAGCACCTAATATTTCTGAGAAGCCAGCATGTTCTTCTCCCCAGGAAATGGTCATTTTGATAAATGACTGTACATTTTCTTGGGAATAGTACAGAGGAAAATTTATGAAGAATTCCTGTTGCAATGTTTCAGGATCCCTTATCCAGGACTCCAACTTTCCTGTTAGCCAAGGGGCTTTGACTGGGACCTGGGTTGACACAGTTCTGAAAACTGTGAGAGGTAGAGAACCTTCATTGAGGAAGTGATAACTCAGGACAGAAGGCTGCCTACCAAACCTGGAGCTTTTTTTTCTGCTACTATAATAAATAAAACTATTCAGTAGTACATTCCTTTCTGGGAATGCCCAACTGGTTCCTCCACCAAAGCTTGCTGAAGCCAAGGTGCTTGCTCCATCAGCACACGCTTGCCTCATGTGGCAAATGCTGTAGCTGGCCACCTAGTTAGATTCACTGGACTGCTGTATCCTGTAGGGTCACATGGCCACCAAAGGAGACCAGCTTCACTGTTTGCATGGGTGCAGGACCCCAGTTGTACTGCCCAGGGCTTTCCTAGAAGTAATATATTCTGGAAGTTTCTGTTCAACCTCAACTAGGAGGGGTGTGGAGCAGGCAGGAAGTCTAAATCACTCCACCATTCCCACTTCCCTGCCCCTCTAAAAATTCTTTCCTCTGTAAGCTCTGCCTTTTATCCCCACCAAAACAAGCTCTTTGTCAGCCAAGCAATCATCTATACCGACATCTGCATGAACCCACCTGTCCAACGGAGCATCGTGAGTGTGCATACTTACACCTGCGGGCTCAGCTGGATCCAGTGCCCTATGTGCCTCCCTGCATAACATCTAAAGGATATACTTCCCACACAACCTGAGGTGCCACTGTTTTGCATTAAAATCTTGTGAGTTTGGAGCATGTAAATCACTTCTTGAGCCTTAGAGTGGATCAGTTCTCATGACTGTAAGGAGAGCTCATGGGTTATGGATCTGACCCTCATCCCTGTGGATCTTGAGAGGAATGTGCAAACCTTTTTAAAGATCTCATTGACCTTCTCATCCAATTTTCAAGCAAGAGGGACCAAGTCTGTCTCCTCAGAACAGAGCAACAGACTGTGCCCACTGACAATAAAAGCTGAAAGTGATGTAGGTTTAAGATTCTCAGTTTCATCAGGATTCACCAAGATGCCCCCATTTTATGTTTTGGGGTCCAGTTCAGTATCTTTAGAGCTAAGGCATTGCATCCAAGTGAAGTCAAATGTAGGAGTAGACACTTTCACCCTGGGGCAAGTGAGATTTGCTGAGGTGATGTGCTCAAAAAAACTTAAAAGTCTGCCTTGGAGACATGGCAGACTGCCTGCCCTGAGATCTCTGTTGAAGGCTGCTGGAAGGATGGTGTGCTTGAAAACACCCTCTATGGGATCAGGAAGGTCACGAGGGGTTGTGGGTAGAAATATCTGAAATGCTACTGATTAATGGTGCCACTGAATGTGACTGGGAGTAAGCACCCACCACCTTTGGTCCCAGCCTGTACTGACTACTGTCTGCTGCTGAAGCCAAGCAAGAACAGAGCATCCTGGATACAGAAGGACAAGCTCCATCCTTCCCCAGGGTACCTACAGAACTTAGTATCTGGCCAACTAGCCCTGGGGCAATGCCCTGCTGTCGTAGCAGGAAAATCAGGATGTACTGATAGGTACTGACCTCCACCTACCCATGGGACTAGAAAATAAAGCCCCTACTTCTCGACTCAAGGTTCTAAAACTGATTATTTTTCTCACTGTTTTCAAATGTCAGCCTATGTCATAGGTAATCACAAAGAACTCTTTAAGTGATTAAGTGGGAGAGTGTGGAGAAATACAAGGAAACATCTAGGAGATAACTTGATTAATGAAGAGGAATGTAACCTACCAGATCAGAAGTAAACATGTCATATTAAAATGCATATCCATTTATGTCCTAGCATGAGAGTTTGGGTAAACAGTCTTTAGCGTTACAGAAAGATCTATAAGTAGCTCTTTAGTTGCTTTGTTTATTATTAAGTTCAGAGAAATATCCTTTGAGATTTAGTATAATTTCTGTATGTAAATTCCTGTGTGGTACATAAACTCCATAATGGGTATATACCCTTTTTGGGGGGCTGGATTTCCATGCATTTTAAAGCAAGGATGAAACTATTGTGAATGTGTCATTATTCCTTCAAACTGCTGGTATGCTGGATGATTTTGCACTCTTTGGCATTCTTCATTCCACACTGTCAGTCCAGGCATCACAACTGTTGTTTGAGAATATACACTTTTAGAATACTTCAGCTTCATGTTATTGACACAGCAGGGAAAGATTCTTCTCTCAGAACTTGAACTTGCAGTGCCATTCATGGGAGAGAGAGGCACAGAACTGAGATGTTATGTTGGTGCATTTGCTGCACAGAAGAGTAGACTAGGCAGCCTCCTTCCTTCTGCCTTCCTGAGGACCGGAGGAGAGATGACAGAAAACCTAACTTCTGGTTGGTGGGGACTGTTCCTGTCCTGTTTCCATGGAGATATATCTGCCAGTTTCATCTAATGCCAGCAGTTGTACAAGTCAGGAGGTTAAAGTCCTTCTTTTGACCTTGAATGCACATCTCTTTTCATCAGGCTGGGCTGGAAGTTGTAAGACCAGCATGCTAAGAGAGTAGTGAGTGGCTTGTCTCAGATGCTGGTAACCAGTGTGTCTGTCCACGAGCAGACGGTGATTAATGCTCATTTATTACCTTTTACTTATTACATAGGTAAGACCTGTATAGTTGAAAGAATGAGACTAGCTTTAATTTATACTGTACTTTAATCATTTTGTTAAATAAATGCCTTGAAGTCATCACATAACAACTTTAAAAATTACAGTACATCTGTCTTCAAGAGAAGAGTTGGGAAGTTTGGGGAGAACCCACAGCATTGCCCATCGTGGCGATGTTACCAGCAGTGGATATTGTCTCCTGGCTCTCAGTGAGTCATATTGTGTTGGGCAGCAGCAGTAAAGTACAGAACAGTCTGTTCATCCAATGAGTTCCCTGGGTGCTCATAGCTAGGGTGACAGAGAGTCAACAGAATATGATAGCTACAGCATGGCTGGATTTCTCATACAACTCTGTTTTTAGGGACTCTAAGAAAAGTGTTAGATTTTATTTCTTTAAATGGTAATCTTACAACATTTGATTTTAACATTTAGGGGAAAATTCTTAAGCTGCAAAATGCCAAAATAGATTAAAGCACCATTCTGGCCTACTAGTTATCCAGCAGAGGCCTGCAAATTGCTGGTGTCCTTGCTCATGTATTTTTGGGTGGAGAATCCATGGTTTTGGAAAGAATCCATATAGATGCAAACTTAAGAAAATATACAGATTTGACTTTTGGGATATTTTTATCCTTTTATTACTTTGTATGGTACAGTAAACCTCTTAGGTATGCGAACTGAAGAAAACATCCTTTCTAGAGTCAGTTTCTTCAGCAAGAATGGGCGCTCTATGGGCTGTGTATACCTCAGATGTAATAAAGAACAGGAGAGTGTTTGTAAGCTGTGAAGTGCTGTGTGGCAGTGGTGTGCTAGTGCTATTGACTCAGGGACAAGGCTGATGCAGAAGGACACATTCTGTGTCACCTAGAAAAGGAACCTGCAGCGTAAGTTTACTGTGAGGGAGACGCACAAGGTCCAAAGGTCTGATCACAGTATCCAGCATGCATGAGCCCTAGGTTTTGATTATGTTTTTATATGGACTATGTTACTATACTCACTTCATTTACAGTTGAACCCTCATTGTTGCCTGTTAAAAGCTTTATGGATGGGACACTGTGCTAATGTTACTTATCCCAGTGAGACACAGTAGCTTGCTTGAACTGTCTATGTATGGATCTGAATGTACTCAAATAAACTGTTACACACTGAATTCAGGGGCAATGGATGAACTTCCAAGTTAACTAGAGGCTTATCAAGTTAAATAAATAGCAAGACTTTTCAGAATCTCTGAATTAATCTGACAGTTGGTCTGATACCTCCCAGTTTTAGGCTGTATCCTCATGAGGAAGCCTGCTGCTGATGTTCCTCACTTTCAAAATGTCATTGTCACAAGCTACATGGACAGCCTGTTCCTAGCAGGGACTTGATATAATCAAGCTGGGAGTTTGCTGGTCGGACCTAGGTCACTACTGCCCTCTGCTGTTTGGTTTAGGGAGGTGACACCTTCCAGTGTGAAGCAACAGGGAATTACCAAGTCTCTTGTCTCCAGGATGAGCCTCCACCCACTGCTCCATCCCACCCCTTGCTAGGAGACTAATGCTAAAACTTCTCTCCTTTGATGTACATGTTTCCCCTTTAGTTTACACGAAGGGCAATAATAACTGTGACTTTTGAGAGTTTGGCATCACCCTACCTCCATGGTGGCTCACATCATTTTTATTGCCCCAAATACTCATATGACATCAAGCCAAACTGGAGAATCCTGGCAGTGAGGCAGGGCTGGAGCATGATCATCTCTGCAGTGTTTCTGCCTCTTTTGGTCAGCAGTTTTTTTCTTTTGAGCCTATAATTTTTTGCTTCTTTTTAATTGTGAGTACTCATTTTGTGTCCCTGTGGAGCCGTTTCCCCCTCTAGTATTCTTCTGATATCTATTCATAGAGAAAAAAAAAAAAACCTCATCAAAATGATAATTCTGATCCTTTCTTCTTCTCTGTAATTCTCCCAGACTTCACCTCACCCCCTAGGCGGTCAGCATTCTGATCCCCTATGTAAATCCTGCCCTGCAATTCAATGGTTGTTTTAAATTCCCTCTTGTCTAAGATTCTGCAGTGACTGCCTATGTATTTATGCAATCCACACCATCCTATTCAGGCCATAATGCATGTTAACCCACCCTGTCTTTCTTCCTGGTAATACTGGTTCCTAAGATTTTGTTTCTCTCCAGCTGAGAAATTCTCATTGGTGGACATCTTTGTAATAACTGGTGGATTTTAGTGTTTTCTGACTCAGAGTATCAAATCCTTCCCTGGGCTGTGGCTGGATGCTTGCCATGCCATAGACACCTAAACATGAATGGAATAGATTTTCCTTGTCAAGGCTGTTCTTGACAAAAATGATACATATGTGGTATAGGTGTTACATGGAAGAGTTGTGTCGGCAAGTGTGACCATGGCAAGCTGCCCTTCTGTGTGGGGGTTGGAACCTAGAGCTGGAATTTGCTGATCCAAGTCTTCCTCAGTCTTGATGAGTGCATATTGCTGTGCTGTGTAAGTGCTTCCTGTAGGGGTGAAGTGTGAGAAGATGGTTGTAACAACTGTCTTCTTGCTTCCTACAGCTCCCTCCAGCTCTGCATCATGATCTGAAGAGAAGAGTTATAGAAAGATTCAAGAAATCCCTATTCAGCCAGCAGAGCAACCCTTGTAACCTGAAATCTGAAATCAAGAAGGTACGTGTTCTACACATCGGGGTCTGTCTACCGGAAAGTCATGAGGGTTACAGTTTCTTTCTCCTAACTCCACCTTGAATCCTGTACACTGTTAAAGGGTGTTGCTTAAAATACCAAATGGAGGAATGGAGAGAAGATTCAGAGGTTAAGAACACAGGCTGCTTTCCCAGAGGTGCTGAATTCAGTTCCCAGCACCCACATGATGGCTCCCAGCCATCCTCTTCCGACCTACAGGCAGGGCACTGTATACATAATAAATACATCTTCTTAAAAAGTTTTTAAAAATACCCAATGGGTCCATCTTACCTCTAATTTCTCATTCTTATTTCTTTGGCTATTATTTTCAGATGACTATTACAGCTTGCTCCTTATTACTACATATTTTTGTAAGAATAAATGTTGTTATTAACTTAAAAAGTATATACATTGTAGCCTGCCTTTGAAGAGTCTCTCCCAGTATTTTGTGACAAGGCTTTTCAGTGAGGCCCTACATTGTGTGGTGCCTGTCTGAAACAGTCACCTTACTGCCTGACCATGTGAGGCTACAATTTTAATTATATGTGGATGCATAGTGAACTTTCCAGGCCCTGTCCATCTCAAGCATTCTGTTGTTTTCTCATCTTTGGGTACTGCCAAAGTTTCTATTCATACATACTGAAGCTGAATTGTTAAACCAAATGGGAAGAAAGTAGTTTACCTGTAGTACTGTGGGTATTTTTGTTTTGTTTTGATCACTTTTTCTTTTTTGGAGGGTGGGGCTGCCACCTAACTCCCAAATAAATCACACACAGAGACTTTACTCATAATTATAAATGTATAGCCTTTCTTTAACTTAAATCATTCCATCTACCTTTAGCCTCTGGGCTTTTCCTTTTTCCCCTTCTGTGTATCTTACCTTCTTCCTTGTTGGCTGTGTAGCTAGGTGGCTGGCCCCTAGAGTCTTCCTCCTTCTCTGGTTACTACTTCCTGCTCCTATTTGTGCTCTGCCTGCGGGCCTTGCCTGTTTCTTTCTCCTGCCTGGCTATTGGCCATTCAGTGCTTAGTTAGACCATCAGGTGTTTTAGACAGGCCAGTAACAGCTTCACCCAGTTATGCAACATAAACAAAATAACACATCTTAAGATAATATTTCACAACACTCTGGCAACACAGGTTGGAGACATGAAATCCACTTTGTCCTAGAAATGGTAAAAGCCTGTCCGGGGTTCAGGTGCCGTCTGCAGAGTCCCAGCACACTCTGTAGCAGGGGCAGATAAAGTCTGCCTGTCACCATACCCACAGCTGCTGCTGAGGGAATTTGCACGGCTACACACCTCGACCTCGAACTGATATAACAGATTACTACAGGGGTCCCAGAAGGACAGACACAGAGCCTGCCCAGAGGTGAGGAGGGGTCACCAGGCCCAAGCACCTATATTCTAGCCAGGGAGGGAGAGTTGAGCTCCAATCGGTTCCGGTTCCACTTCCGGGACCAGGTGCTGTCTGCAGAGTAAGTCCAAACAAACTCTGTAGCAGGGGCAGATAAAGTGTGCCTGTCACCATACCCACAGCTGCTGCTGAGGGAATTTGCACAGCTACCTACCTCGACCTCCAACTGAGCGAACAGATAATTTCTGGGGTCTCTGAAGGGCAGATGCAGAACCTGCCCTGAGAAGTGACAGGAGGCACACAAGCCCGAGTGCCACAACTGACCAGGAGCCATCTGATGGTGAACCACTGAAGCCATGGGCAAACATCAGTGCAAAAAGTTACATAATAATACAATGAACAACATGGTAACTCCAGAAGAGGGTGGCGATCTTACAAATACAAGACCTGAACTGAGCAATGAAGAGGAAACAGAAGGAAGCAACACCAAAAATTCCTTTTTGATGATCATCGAAGCTCTCAAAGAAGATAAGAAAAATAGCCTTAAGGAAATTGAAGAAAATACAAACAAAAATTGGAAGAGATGAACAAATCTGTGAAAGAAACATGCCAGGAACTAAAAGCTGAAATAGAAGCAATAAAAAAGGTACAAAGGAGGCCAAGATGGAAATAGAAAATCTGAAGAAAAAAGCTGGAACCACAGATACAAGCATAACAAACAGAGTTCAAGGGATGGAAGATAGAATCTCTGAAGTGGAAGACTCAAGCTCAAATAGATCTATCAGTCAAAGAAAATAGTAAAACTAAAAAAGCCATAACTCAAAATGTTCAGGAAATATGGGACACCATGAAAAGACCTAATTTGAGAATAATAAGAATAGAAGAAGGAGAAGAATACCAGCTCAAAGGCACAGATAATGTTTTCAATAAAATCATAGAAGAAAATTTCCCTAACCTGAAAAAGGAAATGCCTATAAAGATACCAGAAGCTTACAGAACACCAAATAGATATGACCCCCCAAAAAAGTCAGCACGCCACATTATAATCAAGTCACAAAACATACAGAACAAAGAAAAAATTTTAAGAGCTGCAAAAGAAAAGGGCCAACTCACATATAAAGGCAGACCCATCAGAATAATGCCTGACTATTCAATGGAAACGATGAAAGCCAGAAGGGCTTGGTCAGAAGTTATACAGATGCTAAAACAGCATGGCTGCCAAACTAGAATACTATACCCTGCAAAATTTTCAATCACCATAGATGGAGTAAACAAGGTATATCAGGACAAAGTCAGACTGAAACAATATCTATCTACCAATCCAGCACTACAGAGAGTATTAGAGGGAAAACTCCAACCTAAGGACCCCAGATGCACCCACAAAATCACAAACAATTAATAATTCCACAGAAGAATACCCCAGAGAAAGGAAATACAATCAAGTTACCACCAAAAATGGCAGGAAATATGAATCAATGGTCACTAATTTCCCTTAATATCAATGGTCTCAACTCTCCTATAAAACATCACACACTAACAAGATGGATACAACAACAGAAGCCATACTTCTGTTGCCTACAAGAAACACACCTCAAATGCAAAGACAGACACAAGCTTAGAATAAAATGTTGGGAAAAGATTTTCCAGTCAAACGGTCCTAAGAAACAAGCAGGGGTTGCAATCCTAATATCTAACAAAGTAGACTTTAAGCTAAAAGCAATTAAAAGGGACCAAGATGGGCACTACTTATTCATCACAGGAAAAATTGGCCAAGAGGCGATTTCAATCTTGAATATTTATGCCCCTAATATAAGGGCACCTACTTATGTAAAAGAAACACTTCTAGAGCTCGAATCCCACATCAATTCTTATACCCTAATAGTGGGAGACTTCAATACCCCACTTTCAACCCTGGATAGGTCAACCAGACAGAGTCTCAACAGAGAAATAAGGAGTTTAACAAAGGTTATGATGCAAATGGATTTAATAGATATCTACAGAAGCTGCCACCCAAAGGCAAAGGAATATACATATTTCTCAGCTCTTCATGGAACTTTCTCCAAAATTGACCACATAATTGGTCATAAAGCAAATATCAAGAAATACAAAAAAAATGGAAATAATCCCTTGTAACATATTGGACCACCAGGGCCTAAAGTTAGAGTTCAACAACATCAAAACCCAAAGAAAGCCTACCAACTTATGGAAACTAAACATCACTCAGCTGAACCATCTCTGGGTCAAGGAAGAAATTAAGAAAGAAATCAAAGTCTTCCTAGAATTCAATGAAAATGAATCTACAACGTATCCAAACTTGTGGGACACAATGAAAGCAGTCTTAAGAGGAAAATTCATAGCACTAGATGCCTATATAAAAAACCTAGAGAAATCCCACACTAGAGACCTAACAGCTCAGCTGAAAGCCTTAGAACAATTAGAAGCGAACTCACCTAGAAGGAATACACGGCAGGAAATAATCAAACTTAGAGCTGAAATCAATATAATTGAAACAAAAAGAATACAAGGAATCAATGAATCTAAGAGTTGGTTCTTTGAGAAAGTTAACAAGATAGATAAGGCCTTAGCCAAACTAATAAAAAAACACAGAGAGAGTGTTTAAATCAACAAAATCAGAAATGAAAAGAGGGACATAACAACAGACCCCTAGGAAATACAGAGAATTATCAGATCATATTTTGAAAATCTGTATTCCACTAAAATGGAAAACCTAGAAGAAATGGACAGCTTTCTGGACAGGTACCATCTTCCAAAATTAAATGAAGATCAGATTAATTACCTAAACAGGCCTATAACCCTTAAGGAAATTGAAGCTGTCATTATAAACCTCCCCAAAAATAAAAGCCCTGGTCCAGATGGTTTCAGTGCCAAATTCTACCAGACATTCAAAGAAGAATTACTACCTTTACTCCTCAAACTATTTCACACAGTAGAAACTGAAGGAATATTGCCAAATTCCTTTTATGAGGCCACAATCACCCTAATACTCAAGCCACTCGAAGACACAACAAAGAAGGAGAATTACAGACCAATTTCCCTCATGAATATTGATGCGAAAATTCTCAACAAAATTTTGTATAACAACAATGTATAAAAGATATCATCCACCATGACCAAGTAGGCTTCATCCCAGAAATGCAGGGCTGGTTTAACATATGAAAAACTGTAAATGTTATCCATCATGTAAACAAACTAAAGGAACAAAACCACATGATCATATCCTTAGATGCGGAAAAAGCCTATGACAAAATCTAACACTCCTTTATGATTAAAGCCCTGGAGAGATCAGGAATACACTGAGAATACCTAAATATAACAAAGGCGATTTACAAGAAGCCAACAGCCAGTATCAAACTTAATGGAGAAAAACTCAAAGCATCCCACTAAAATCAGGAACTAGACAAGGATGTCTTCTCTCCCTTTATCTATTCAATATAGTTCTCAAAGTTTTAGCTAAAGCAATAAGGGAACGAAAGAGATTAAGGGTATATAAATTGGAAAAGAAGAAGTGAAGCTATCTCTATTTGCAGATGATATGATTGTATACATAAGTGACCCACAAAATTCTTCCAAGGAACTTCTACAGCTGATAAACACCTTCAGTAATGTAGCAGGATACAAGATTAACTCAAAGAAATCAGTATCCCTTCTATACACTAAAGATAGAAGAGCTGAAAAAGAAATAAGGGAAACATTACCCTTCATAATAGCTGCAAATAGTATTAAATACCTTGGAGTAACTATAACCAAAGAAGTAACAGACCTATTTGACAAAAATTTTAAATCACTGAAGAAAGAAATTGAAGAGGATATCAGAAAATAGAAAGCTCTCTCATGTTCCTGGAAAGGTAGGATCAACATAGTAAAAATGGCAATTCTACCAAAAGCAATCTACAGATTCAATGCACTGCCCATCAAAATCCCAACACAATATTTTTTGGAACTTGAAAGAACAATACTCAGTTTCATTTGGAATAACAGGAAAGCCAGGATAGCCAAAACAATTTTACTCAACAAAAGAACCTCAGGAGGTATCACCATCCCTGACTTCAAGCTATACTGTAGAGCTACAGTAATAAAAACAGCCTGGTACTGGCATAAAAACAGACTTGTTGACCAATGGAATAGAATTGAGGATCCAGACATTAACCCAAAAACTTATGAACACCTGATCTTTGACAAAGAGGCCCAAAACATTCAATGGAAAAAAGATAGTATATTTAACAAATGGTGTTGGCATAGCTGGATGGAAGTATGTAGAAAAATGCAAATAGATCTGAGCCTGTCACCCTGCACAAAACTCAAATCCAAGTGGATCAAAGACCTCAACTTAAACCTAGCCAGTTTGAACTTGATAGAAAAGAAAGTGTGAAATACACTTTTACGAATTGGCACAGGGGACCACTTCCTAAATATAACACCAGTGGCACAGACACTAAGACCAACAATCAATAAGTGGGATCTCCTGAAGCTAGGAAGCTTCTGAAAAGCCAAGGACACTGTCAATAGGAAAAAACGACAACCTACAGAATGAGAAAAGATTTTCACCAACCCTACAAGTGATAGAAGACTGATCTCCAAGATATATAAAGAGCTCAAGAATCTTGAGCCCAAAACCTTGAATCACCCAATCAAAAAATGGGGTACAGGTCTAAAAAAGGGAATTCTCAGCAGAGGAACTACGAATGGCTGAAAGGCACCTGAAAAAGTGCTCTTCATCTTTAGCCATCAGAGAAATGCAAATCAAAACAACTTTGAGATACCACCTAACACCTGTTAGATTGGCTAAGATAAAAGGCACAGATGACAGCCTATGCTGGAGAGGATGTGTAGCAAGGGGAACACTCCTCCATTGTTGGTGGGAGTGTAAGCTTGTTCAGGCACTTTGGAATGCAATATGGCGGTTTCTCAGAAAATTGAGAATCAATCTCCCCAAGGACCCAGCAATACCACTTCTGGGTGTATACCCTAAAGAGGCACATTCACACTCCAAAGGTATTAGCTCAACTATGTTCATAGCAGCAATATTTGTAATAGCAAGAACATGGAAACACCCTAGATGTCCCTCAACTGAAGAATGGATTAACAAACTGTGGTACATCTACACCATGGAATACTACTCAGCAGTAAGAAAAAATGATATCCTAAAATTTGCAGGTAAATGGATAGATTTGGAGAATATCCTCCTGAGCGAGGTATCACAATCTCAGAAAGATAAGCAGGGGATGTACTCACTCATTAGTGATCTCTAAACAAATAAACAAGAAAAAAAAGCCAAGCACGCCCAAGCGGCAAACCACAACCACTGAAAAGCTTGGGATCAGAATCACCCAGGACTGACCCTTCGAACCCCACTCCAACTCTAAGAACACCTGACTCACTCTTGAGGGAGGGGGGACAAAACTGGATTTGCCAGGAGTGGAGACTGATCCAAGCATTATTGGGTCAGTGGGACCATAGGACTGTCTGCTCGCTTCCCAGGGAGGGGATGGGGAGTTGCAGAGAAGAAAAATGACCTGATCTGGTCAGAGGGGGAAGGAACCTTGAATAAGGATATACAGGGATAAAAAAAAAAAAAATTCAGAGGGAAAGCTGAACACAAAGTAAATATATGTGTAGCAATCTTATTTGCATTACCACCCTTGATAAGTCATGCTTATGATTTTTATCTTCTTTATAGTTATTGTTAACTTTTCAGCATTTTAAATTCATTTTGCTGGTTTTTTTGATAAATACAAAATAAATAAAGAAGAAAAAAAAATAAAAGCCTGTCCATGGATGCCTAGGCATAGGAAAGCCCAGCTATCCTGATGGATGGAGGAACTTTTGGTCCCACGGCCACTTTCCTCCCCTCCCCCTTCTTCTTAAGTGTCCTTATATACTTAAACCCTGGTTCCGTGTTGCCCATGTACTCTATCACTAAGGTTTCTTTTTTCATTAATGAGTCTACCTTTAGGTACCAACTTACTACTAGGCTCTTCAGGTTGGTGAACAGCAGAGCCAATAGATGTGAAGCAGAGGTACAGGGGGCCTCACATTTACTTAAAGTATCCTAAATACTAAGAAAAACAATTTTAAATGCCAGAAGCTCATCTCTTACAAAAAGATTACGTGATGCTTGGTTTTTGTATTCTTATTAAAGGGATATTGAGAATAAGCCAATTTGCATACAGATTCATTTTAGCAGAAATTCTGGTTTATAGGATAAAAGCATCTATCTCAAAAGGATGCTCAGAAGTGCATTCACCTCCCACCCAGTGGGTTTCTATTTGTTCCTGACCTGAAGGAGAAAGACGAGGTCTTTTTCCTGTAGGCCCTGGTTGTGTTTCTTTTCTCCCTGACAGCAAAACATTTCTTTTGTTAAATCACCCCTCCTGCCCTCCTTGGATCCCTCTCTGTGTCCTGAGAGCATCTCTGGCCAGTATCCTGATCTGAGCATAAAGGTGGAATTGTTGGGGTGGCAGAGGAGTTTGCTGGGAAGGGGCTCCAGTTAGACCCTCAACGAGCCAACAAGGAGCCAAATTAAGAGAAGAGCAGATAAAGAGTCTTCCTCAAAGTGGCCGCTTAAAGAAGAGGGACAAAGAGACCCAGTGACCCTCTCAGGGCCTAAGTGGTCTTCCAGAACCTAAGGGCTTCAAAGTCAAGAGATATGTGTCAGTGCCTGGTTCTAATATTTCTGTCAAGGCAGCCTGAGACGTTGTCTGAACACTGAGATCTCTGTCCAGGAGTCAAATGCCTCCTCTGGCACCAACTTTCAGCCTTTCCTTTGCCCAGCATGAGCTTCCTGGGGAACTTTTCAGTCCCTTGTTCCTCAGTCTGATAGACAAGGTAGGCCACAAGTGCTTGGTTAGATGCCCTCATCCTTGCCAAGCTGGTTTCTAGGGCTTGGGGACAAAGAATTGTCTTTATTTTCATCGGGATTAGAAGGCAGGTCACACTATGTAGTGACTGCTGCTGCTAGTTCTTCACTGGTAAACTAGTGTCAGCACATAACACACTCAGTGCAGCCCCTCGGCTCAGGGGCGAGGACAGTCATCAGCCCAGGGTCAGCTGGAGTCAACAGACCTGAGGTCCCATTCCTCCAAGCGAACCCAGCCACAAGTGAAGTGAGCCCTACACCACTGAACTAGGAGCCAGTCAGCTCCCCTAAGAGGCCCTGCTGAGGCTTCCCTGTTGTAAAGAGTATAAAATGAAAGTCCTTTGGACAAGTTTAGGCTAGCCTGAGTGACATAATGTAATGTGTGAAGACATAGATAGAGGTGCAGAGGGGAACAAAGATAAGCAGAAGGTTACCCTCCTAGCACTCCACCCAAGCCACTCTGGCTATCAGGAGTTACAGAGTAAAAGGCCGAGATAGATAAGGTGAGAAGGATTACCTCACCCAGTTGCTAGGGTGATGCGGCCTGGCCACCAAATTAGCATATTAAGGGAGAGCAGACCCAAAGCTGCTGAGTTTTTGACCCGAGCTTCACGGCTGAAGTAAAGGGGACTCCAGCCAGCCCTCAGAAGCTAACACCTGGAAACTCTGAGGAGGCTCTGCAGTCAAACTCCCTCCGATCCTGGTCGACTCCCGGGACGCTATATCCTAGGCACGGGGAAACAAGGCTCCGAGCAAATTGCCGCCCAAACCATCGATTGAGGCCTGGCTACATCCCCCGGCGGGTGCTGACAGAAAAGTGTGGACACAAGCGGCGAGAAAGGTCGTATGATTATATTAATGTGTGATTAATGTGTTTGATGTAGATTGTGTGTTCTAAATAAACATCAGTAAAAGGTTATTGAACCGCCATTGAGTGTCTGGGCTTTCTGTCCAATTCGTCTCCAGCTGACCACTGGGGAAGTGCCCGAGATTTTGCTCGTGACACCTGTGTATACCCAGCATCCCCCACTTCCATGACCAGCTCACTTCTTCACTCCCAAGTTTTAAACAGCTTTCATGTGCTTGTGTCTCCCAAGTACAGCCAGTCTCTCTTACCTTTGAGTTCCTGGCATCTTGCACATTTTGTTCAGAAATGGGCATTTCATCCCCTGTGCAGTAACAGTCAATTAGATGCTGACTGTTAGGCATCCTCACATTGACACCCCCTACACTTGACTTTCATCTTCTTCCTGTGCTTACAGTTTGAAAGAGCTATTATGGGATGACTGCAGCCTCGTATCACTAGTACCGATCACTTATCAATGGCCAGTGTGGTATGTGCAGGAGTCAAAAGAACTGAGCTCTTTCTCTCTAAATCACCTAAGCTGCTCCTTGGTTCAGGCTTCTCTATCTTGGCTGGAATAATTAAGGGCACCATGACAGCCCAACGGCTATGGAGCTGGGACATCCAACATGGGAAAAGGAAGAAGCAGGATAGAAAGATTAGCTTATGTCAGTATGGTCACAGCACTGTCAATGAGTGTAAATTCATGACAAATCTTCTCTTTTAAAAACATAGCCACTAAAGCACTCTAGAAATGAATCAAGCATTATTCAGTTCCTGTCCACATGTTTCTGAGGAGATACAGATGAGCTGGGCTTTTTTGAGGTATGGGCACATAGCACTGGCTGCAATGGCCTAGGAGCCATGCTCAGGCTGTCCCTGAAGCATCACTAAGAATACAGCCACAGCAGGACAACAACATTAAACCCAGGAGTTAATAATGATACTAAAGGTAAAAGATCATTTGTTGGGCACCCTGGGGACATTTAAAGTAACCCTTTTATTGTTTTAAAACTTGTTTTTGAAAAATATCAATCATTTTTCCTTTTGTTTTCAAATCTGTCTCAGGGTAAACTAATTGCTAATGATCTTTGACCCCTGTAGGTTAATTGTCCTAGGGCAAGAAAAGATGGAGATGTCACAGAGAGAAACACCTGACAGTACATGCCACCTGATGTAGGACAAAACCCTTTCTGTCTAAAGCTTGCAGCTGCAGCTGAGCAAGCTTCTAAATGTGAAGTCAGCAAACTATAACCCTCAAGCCAGTCTGGCCTGCTGCCTACTTTTATAAATAAAGCTTTATTTACATAATCATATGCATTCATTTCCATCTGGCCTGTGGCTACTTTATCATTACAGGCAAAGCTGAGTAGCAGAGTCAGAAACCCTATGTCCTCCAGGCTGGAAATATTTACTGCCCAACTCCATAGAACAGTTTGTCAGTCCCTGCTCTGGATCTTGCAGGAAACACAGGGATATGGACACATAATAAAAAAGCATAGTTACGAGGGCCCGAAGGTCTCTGAACCCACCACTGGTTACCAAAACAAACCAGGAGAAAGATTGATGGAGGAGACAGTTTTATAAAAATCCAGACTTGACTGATCTCTAAGATATATAAAGAGCTCAAGAATTTAGAGCCCAAAATCCTGAATAACCCTATCAAAAAATGGGGTACAGATTTAAAAAGGGAATTCTCAGCAGAGGAACTATGAATGGCTGAAAGGCACCTGAAAAAATGCTCTTCATCATTAGCCATCAGAGAAATGCAAATCAAAACAACTTTGAGATACCACCT
>PVIH01025543.1:0-20474 GCA_004025045.1 Sigmodon hispidus
GAGAGAGAGAGAGAGAGAGAGAGAGAGAGAGAGAGAGAGAGAGAGAGAGAGAGAGAGAGAGAAAGTATATGAGCAAAGGAATCAGGATCATGAGGAGATCCACAGATGACTGAAAAAAAAGTCACTGAGGAACATACATGGAAAGAAACTAACTCTCCCAATGTTAGACAACTGGAAAATGGCATGGGTACTTTGTAGAGCCTCATGCATTAGGATCAGAGTATATTTCTGTATATTCCTGGTGCATGAACTGACATCTCATAGCCCATTCCCTATAGAAGATCTCCTAACCCAGCCTTAATACTGGAATAAGGGACTCAGACCTACCTCAACTGGATACACCAGACTGAACTGACCCACCTTGGAACTCCTTACCCTACTTGGTTAATGGGTGGTCGTATTGGGGTGAGGGTAGGCTGAGAGAGGACTGAGAGGGACTGGGAGGGACAGGGAGGAGGATAGAGGTTGAACAGTGGTATACATGGATAAAAACCTTTTTAAATAAATAAGAAAATGAAAAAAACAAAAAATAAAAAAAATTAAAAATTGGAGAAAAAATTATTAGTATCAATTCATTCTGGATTCTTTACAAGTGAGAAACTCTTAATTTGAGAGAAAGGTATTGAATCACCTTCCTGTCCCATCATTTCTAAGGCTCTTTGCTTGCTTTCTTTTATTTTAATAGAATCCGCTTTAAGCAATTAAATGGCAAGACATAAAATGTAAAGTACTTCAGAGTGGAAAGACTTCATTCATTTTGTTTCCAACAAGATGTGTTTTGTACTTGGAGTAGTATGTGCAATTCACTGCTGTCTGTGAGTATAGACCCATGTGCCTCAAATCTCTAGCATCTTTTGGATAGTAAGGTTATGAAAATAAAGGGAAAATGAAAATGCTGTGAAGCTCCAAATTTACATTTCAAGTCACAAAACTGCAATGATCCCTTATGCAGCACTGTGGAAGTGCCCCCCTGCTGCGCACAGCAAATGATTCAGCACTCCTCCGTTCATGAATAATTTATAAGGGAAGTGTCATATACTATATTTGTTGAACAATGTGATTCCCACAAAGCTTTTTAAAATACGATGTACACACTAATGCCTACTGTTCCACTTTTACTATATCCTTTGCAGAACAATTATTATGATGGACATAAAAAACTAAAACTGGTTAAAAGATGCTACAAAAGGCCTCATAAAGCTTAAGTGCAGCATGGAATGATTTTTCCATTTCTCTAACTGTGACCAACCTTGGGATACAGAACATCAAACCTCTGTTTTAAACAGGGACATTTTAAATGCACATCAATACTAACCTCGTAACCACAAGTACCACACTAGGATTTTTAATGTTCCTGATTTTTTTTTCAATTCTGCCTTAGTTATATCTAAATCTAACTTTTATTTTCTTTTAATAACGGTCATAATTTTTAAAAGTGTTATAAAATAGAACCTTTAATTACTGCATTTAATTATCAAAGTGAGAACACCTGTTCTTATTATGAATTAATGATATAAATCCAGCAAAAGACATTACATCCTTATTATTCTAGCTAGCCAGATTCAATCTACCACACATATCAATGATGTCACTTCCCAGGACATGATACTTTATACTGATAGTGCTATATTGATGCAAAAATATGAGTATTTCATGTTTATATAAAATTAACTTATTTTGAAGCTGTGAAATATAATCTACCTTCCTGTGGATTAAAATACTATGTAAATAAAATCATATATGCAATTAATATTTTAAAAATATTTCTTTTTTAGCTACTTTGAATGTTTTGCTTTTTATATAAAGTTTGATATTGATTTTCAAAAAACAATAAAAGAAGATAGACAAAAAAGTATTTCTTGCTCTTCTGTGTTCTACTCTCAGATATTCATTTTATTTCCTATCAAATACTTAGTTATCTTAAGATTACCTCAAACTCTTCAGAGTAAATGTTGATTTTAGTGATCTTTATGCCCAAACCTACTGAGCAATTTTACTAGAAATGATATCATTATTAATGGCTTTCTCTTCTTCATGTTCTATCAGCTAAAATCCTCATTTCCCCATCATTTCAAAAGGCACCAATTCCTCCGCAGCAATACTTTCAATTCTCTAAAATAATTGCTATGATTTCTCACAATAATTCAGACAACTGCTTTCTAACTAACTTCCCTGAACCCACTCTTGATACCTTAAAGAAGGAAACCAGTCAAGTGACTGTTGTTTGTTTATCTAATATTTATGGTGCTAGGAACTGAACTCAAGGCATGGTACACTCTGGAGGCATGGTTTCAGAATGATTAAATACCCAAAGCCTAAAGTGTTTTCACTAAAAAATGTAAACCAAAGAAATACGTTTGCTGAGATTTTTCTATTGTTTTACCTTTTTTCAAAAAATATTTAAAAGCTTAACAATGAGGAATTATTTGTTACAAAGTCTTGACTCTATTTGTGATTCTGCCATGTAAAGTACTTCCTGCTACTTAGCTACAAAAGGGAAAAGGGTCCAAGGAAAATTCCATAGGTCTCTTTACTTTACTTCTACACAAAACCATTCATCCAAGTTCAGGGCACTTAATGCGATTCTACACATTCAATTTTAAAAGAAGAAACATAATAAATTAAACCTTACCATCATACTAAATAATTATTTACACTACAAAATAAAGCACAGCCTTCTGTATGCATGCTTGGATATCAGTTCAGCCAAGAAATAACAAGAATTTAAAGTTGTTAAAGACACACATAAATTTCCTCAAATATAGCAGTGTACTCATCTACTTCTAATCTATATGGAAGGGACATAATCCATACAATATAAAAAAGTTTTGATCACACAACAAGAATGATTTCAAGAGACTATTTGGAACCAATACCATCACTTGAATGATAGGTAAAATAAATTCATCTTGAGAGTTGGAATGCTCATTGGAAAGAAATCAGTGACTTTATGATATACTTAGGATGTGAGGCTGCTAAAATCTGCTGACAGATACAAAAAAGAGGGAAAGAGGACAATGGGAATACTTTTATTTGAGTGAGGAAGGAAAGAATACAGTTCTAAGGATAGTCAGGTATAAGATGTTCCAAACATTATTTTATCAATAAGAAACCCACTAGTACTCAGTCTACTCTTGCTGGTTGTATAGCTAAGAAACACTGATGAAATCACTATAAAAGATGTAATAGTTTTCACATAATTTTGTTAACTGAAAACATGTTTATTGGATATAAATAACTCAAAAAAAGAGAAATAAACCAAACTTTCTGGGCACTGTTTCAGAAGGGCACTACTATCTCTAGCTATCTACATTTAGTACAAGATGATGTATTTTATTGTTTTAGCCATCTGTTTGAATTAGTTAAAATGGACACATTTTATAGAAAAAAAAATGTCTTAGCTGATCCACTAGAATCTGATAAAGAAAATTGTAGATAGCTCCTGGAGACAATATTAAAGATATATGCTTTTCCAACCTGTGAGTGCCTAAAAGATTATATACAGGGAGGATAAATTAACTGGCATTTGCAGCATTGAGTTTTGCAACAAGGAATGAAATGTAGTGATTCTGAAATGTTCTGAAACAAGACTATTTACATCTCTTTGTTTGAAATATGGTGCACATTTGTGCAAAATACTGGTGCACTGCAAATCATTTGAGTAGTAAACCAAGTCAGCTGGAACTGGCTATGTTGAGATTTCATGCAGTTCTTGGGTGTTATGGTGAACTCTGAATCAGGTCTTCAGTTGCAAGATTCTTGATTCCTATTTAGTATCTGAGAAGTTCTATTTTTACAATGCTTCTGACACAGATTTCTTTCTTTTCTTTTCTTTTTCATGTGATAGGTTGAAGAAAAACATATGTAATCTGCTAATATCTGCCTACCTCTTCATCATCAATTTATTGCTGAATTTCCAAACCATGATGTGATTGATACTGGGCTGGAGAGTTTAGGGAAGACTTTATAGATAAAGGTAGTCATGGATAAATGTCTCTAGTCTGCTAAGCCAGGTTGAGAAAGACACCAAGATGTCCCTTTCCCCACCTTGTTTATGAAAAGGCCATCTGAGAACACAGTATGAGGGTAGACATCTGAAAACTAGACAAGGGGAGCTTACAAAAATAAAACAACTCTACCAGCATTTCAATAATAGCTTTCCATACTCCAAGGCTAAAAGAAAAAGAGCTTCTATTAATACATATAGTTAAAGTTAATTGTAAATATTTTATTGTGGATTTTGAATCTGTTCATTGTAAATAATGCTATGTAATCTTGCTCCATGTCTCTCTACTTGATTTTGTTCTTAAGTCATATTGGCTTCATAGAGTAAGTTTGAGTACTGATCTGTTTCTATTTTTCTATACCTAAAACTATACTTACATTTTTCAATACACTCAAAGAAAATAAAATGTCTAGAAATAAACTTAACCAGGGATTTGAAAAGCCTGTACAATGACTATTATAAGTAACTGAAAAAAATAGATTGATAAAGATATTAGAAATATAAAGACACCCATGTTCATGGATTGGTAAAATTAATATGGTAAAAATAAATATTCTATCAAAAGGTTTTATTGATTCAATGTAATAACAAATAATTCTTCAATGTCAGTCTTCACATAAATAGAAAAAGTGTTCTAAAATTTATTTGTAACCACAAAAAAGTGAATCCTAAACAAAAAGATATTTACACTAGAAGAATTACCATTCCAGATTTTAAACTTATAGTAACAAAAATAGTATGATAATCACACAAAACTGATATTTAGACAAATGGAACAGAAGCCCCTCAAAGAAATACACTTAAATACAACTATCTGATACTTGACAGAAAAAATAGTCAAAACATACTTTTGAGAAAAGATATCATCTTCAACAAACAATACTGGAAAAACTAGATACTCACATGTAGAAAAATAAAATTATATGTATACTTATCAACTAACACAGAAAATTATCATCAAATGGATCAATACTGTGATGAACAACTGACAAGTGGGATATTATACAAAAGAAAAACTTCTGCAAGGCTAGGTAAAATAAATCTGTACAACGAAGAAGCACACAGAGTGAAAAACAATTTTTGCTAGCTACATCTGACAGAAGAATAATAATTAGAGTATGAAAATATTTCGGGCATTACCAAACTCATTCTATGAAGCCAGTGTTACTATAATACCAAAATCAAGGAAAGAGACAACAAGGGAACCACAGGGTAATATTCTACAGGGCAACAAAAAAGGAAAAGTCAAAAGAACAGATTAAATCCATTAAGCAAATGAGGTGCAGATCTGAACAGCAGAATTATAAAAAGAAGAAATAAACATAGCTAAGAAATATATCAAAAATGTTTATCATTTCTAGCTATTAGGAAATGTTACTATGAATTACTAAGATCAACAATACAACTGATAACAAACAGTAAAAAGTATGTAGAGGAAAGGTAACACTCATTCACTGCTGGTGGGATTAAAAGCTAGTTCATTCACTGTGAAAATCAGTGTGGAGAACCTGGAGTGGGGGAAAGCTAAAAATTAATTTACCATATTATCCAATTAAAAAAACCCTCAGCATATGCTAAGCTTACACTACATGGAAGACTGAACATCCAGCTCCACAGATATTTGTTTAGCAATGTTCACTATTGCTATGTTCAGAATAGCTAGGAAATGGAAACAACCTAAAGACCCTTCAACTGAAGAATGAATAATAAAAAGCAGGATGTATTCATACTTAAAATGTGATTCAGGTATAAATCAAGAGCTATTTGTGTAAATAAATGAAAAATTTAAAAAAAGATTATATGGAGTGATTTAACTATAATACAATGCTTTCTCTTTTAGCTGCAGTTTATTCATACATGAAGATATTAAATCTGCAGATAGGAGAATATTACCTGTAATAATTATAGAAAAAAGGAAAAAAAGTAGGTGGAGGAATCTTAAATTGGGAGAAAGGGAAGAAATCAATACAGAAGGAAAGGTAGGTTACTATTAAAAAATAACCTTGAGGGTGTATGAAAAGCCTCTAAGAAATCATATTGTTTTTTATTTACTTAAAATTGCATGTAATAAGTGTATGTATGTGTAAATACATATCTAATTAGAATTATAATGTTCCCCTCAAGAGTTATACACTACAAAATTCACAATACCAGGTATGAGAAACCCCCTTTGAGACATGCAGTCAGGGCAGTCCAAGACACTTCCATAGCAATGTATGCTATCACTGTTGGCCTTAGTTTCACTCTGAGGTTGAAGTTAAGTTTCTACAGCTAAAACCATCTTGAACTTTAGTTACAGAAATCAGAAATTTTAATTGGATTTAATTTCAAATATTCCTACCTGAAAACTTGGTTTTATAGTGTTGGTAGGTGCTATAGGAGCTGCCAAAATAGGGAAGCAACTAATAATAGTTCAATTCAAATGTGATGCCTATGAAACTCAATAACAACCAGCATTATCCTGAAGGGTACATTAGAGACATTCAAATCTTACTGGTAATCAACAGTGTCTAATTGGATTTAAGATCCACTGAGTGGCTGAACAAGCTTATACCCCCACCAGCAATGGAGGACTGTTCCCCTTGCTCCACATTCTCTCCAACATAGGCTGTCATCTGTGCCTTTTATCTTAGCCAATCTAACAGGTGTTAGGTGGTATCTCAAAGTTGTTTTGATTTGCATTTCTCTGATGGCTAAAGATGACGAGCAGTTTTTCAGGTGCCTTTCAGCCATTTGTTATTCCTCTGCTGAGAATTCCCTCTTTAGATCTAAACCCCATTTTTTGATTGAGTTATTCAAGGTTTTGGACTCTAGATTTTTGAGCTCTTTATATATCTTAGAGATCAGTTCTCTATCACTTGTAGGGTTGGTGAAAATCTTTTCCCATTCTGAAGGCTGTCGTTGGGGTATAAGCTTGTTCAGCCACTTTGGAATGCAGTATGGTGGTTTCTCAGCAAACTGAGAATCAATCTCCCCAAGGACCCAGCAATACCACTTCTGGGTGTATACCCTAAAGAGGCACATTCACACTCCAAAGGTATTAGCTCAACTATGTTCATAGCAGCATTATATGTAATAGCAAGAACCTGGAAATAACCTAGATGTCCCTCAACTAAAGAATGGATTAACAAACTGTAGTACATCTACACAATGGAATACTACTCAGCAGTAAGAAAAAATGATATCCTAAAATTTGCAGGCAAATGGATGGACTTGGAGAATATTCTCTTGAGCGAGGTATCACAAACTCAGAAAGATAAGCAGGGGATGTACTCACTCATTATTGGTCCCTAAACAAACAAACAAGAAAAAAGCCAAGCTTGCCAAGCTGTAAACCACAACCACTGAACATCTTGGTATCAGAAACACCCTCGACTGACCCTTCAGATCCCACTCTACCTAGAGGAACACCTGACTCACTCTTGAGGGAGGGGGGACAAAACTGGATCTGCCAGGAGTGGAGACTGAACTAAGCATTATTGGATCAGTGGGACCATGGGACTGTCTGCTGCATGCCCAGGGAGGGGATGGGGAGTTGTGGAGAAGAAAAAATGACCTGATGTGGTGGGAAGTGGAAGGGACCTTGAATAAGAATATACAGAGACAGAAAAAAAATATTCATAGGGAAAGCTGAACACAAATAATTTTATGTGTAGCAAATTATTTGTATTATCACCCTCGATAAGTCATGCTTATGATTTTTATTTTCTTTATAGTTATTGTTAACTTATCAGCATTTTAAATTCAATTTACTGTTTTTCTTGATAAATAAAAAATAAAGAAAAAGAAAAAAAAAAAAGATCCACTGAGCAAGAGAAAGATCATACATGGTACTCAGAACTTAGGACACTATTTTGGATTAGTGAGTTCAGTTCAGGGAACTTAGAGGAGAACCTACCACAGACACTTGACTAAAGCAATGTATCTCAAAGTGCATTAACTATGAATCCATTTACCCACAGATAAATGTAGCCCTTACTGCTCATCAAAGAAGCTTCTCTTTGGAACAAATGAGGTCATTACAGACCATTGCAAATTGTCCAAATGCAGAGAGCATTTGATCACTGATGTCCAGCTCCAACTGTTACATCGATGGCACAATTTCTTTGCCTAAACTAAGGGAAAAATTAAGAAACAGAGAAGGAAAGTTTTTAAAGGCCAGAGGAGAAGAGAGTCAGCTCAATTGTGTGCCCTAGAAATGATAGGGAAGCTTTACCTATATGTGGCTGCAAAACATGAGCAATATTAATAAATATGCTATCATGGAAGAAAATAATGACATTGGGTCCCACATCCAAAACAGCATTATAGGCAACTTAGGGATGGTAAGAACGGGAGAATTAGTCTTTCACAGGTAGAAACCTGTTTGGTTCTGCAAAACCAAGCTGTCAGCCCTAATATCACACACACACACACACACACACACACACACACACACACACATATATACATACATACATATATATACACATATACACATATGTATAAGTATGCAAGCCACACTAAATAGGCTCATCAGGTGGCATTTATAAATATGTATATATGAAATAGTATTCAAAAACACCAAAATATAGGATATAGGTTATGAATTTGTTTTAATTATAATAAATTAAGAGCTGAAATTGTCATAATAAAGCCATCATTGCTGTTCATTACAGTATTTTCTATATTAATTCTATTATACATTTTTCCATAGTTTTAATTCCTTAGCTTACTTGTAGGCTTATACATTGATATCACCTAACAATGCTGATGTGATTTTATGTTATTAATTAATATACTTTCAACTTTAAATAATCTTCCCAACATTGTTGATTTTCAGAAGGAAGAGAAAAATTGGAAATCAAAATTATGTTATATATTTGTTCTGTACAGACCCTGAAGAGCCCAGAAACTTTTATTCATAACTCATTCTTTTATCTAAAATATACATGGAAGACCTTTATCATATGTCAGAAAGATTGGACAAACAGAACATTTCCAATATGCACTTGAATTGGGCAACTTTGATTTCTGTTTCTAGGCTCCACTGTAAAGGACAAATTCATTTGCTTACCCTGTCTTCAGGGAGTGTATAGAGTGCCTGAAATTTTCTAGCTTTTTTGGCTCTAAAGTACTATTCTCAATAGTAAATGAATGGATTCATAACAAATAATTCTTTTGAGAATTATTTGAGTAAGTATTCAGGGACAGCTCAGTCAAAAAATCATACCAATATGAAATTACTTGACTTTTAAGAATACTACACACATACACACACACAAACGTACACACAAACATCCATATATACATACAGACTGAAGGTCTTTGGAAACACTTAAATAAAATTAATAGGACTAGTTATCATTAATAAATTTTTAATTGTAAAGATTCAAATTGTCTCAATAAATAGCTCATTCCTACAACATAACATTCTATTAACATATTTTGTTATCTACAATAGAATTGTACAAAAATGAAAAAATATAAACAGAGATAAATTCATTACTATCTCTGTATATTTTTAGTTTATTCAATACTTGAATAAAGTAAATACACTTCAATTATTTCATCCCAGTTTATAATCCAGGCTTCAAATCTATTCTTAGCTTTAGTTTTACTCAGTGTCACGGTTGCCCTGTTAACATTTGTTGTGAAATCTTCTGCCACTTTTCTATTGCTTGGTTAAGTTGTCAGATTCTATTTTTTCCCTTCAGTGTTTCACTCAGGCTTAATGAAAATTAACCTCACAGTCAAAATAAAATGAAGTTAATGGAAGGAATGCAGAAGGCAATAACTTTATAAGAAACTGATCTCATCCCTAAGAAAATCAGTGTCAAATCTCTGATAGTGCTATATCTTGATGATACAGCCTCATTAACATGGCTGAAGTAAAGATATCAGAGCTTAAGTAATTGTGTCAGAAAGAAACACAGGTGTAGTGTCTATACCACACACTAGTTTCCACTGAGAGTCTCAAGTTCATATGTTGACATTTTATTTTAGAATCTGGAAAAAAAATGCCACATCTTAGAGAATAAAAAGTAATGCTAAAGCATGCATGGACAAGCAAGCCCCTTCTGTATATGAAGAAATCTTGCCCAGGGAGGTATTTTCATTCTAGTAGAGAAACACTGCTGGATATCAATAAATATGTAAATGTCTCTTTTTTGTTAAGGAAATTATTTTGTTCTATGTTACAAACTGTATTTCCTTCTTTTTCTTGCTTTCTTTATCTTCTTTGCTCTGTATTGAGGTTTTATACCATAGCCAATAGTTTGCGGTTTATTATGATCCAATACATGCACATCAATAATACTGACTCAATTTTTGAGCACCAAAGCATCCTAATATGTTCTGTAAGAAATAACACCCCGTTTGCAAAATCCACATTTCAGCCTATTGTCTCCAGGGGGCACACTTTCTATTAGCTGCCTGTTTTTCTTTTTCTTTTTTCTTTTTTTTTTTTGCCTTTCTTTATTATTATTATTATGAACAAAGAAGTCACACTTTCTATCTTTGTATATCCTTATTCAAGGTCCCTTCCCCCTCCTGTGACATCAGGTCATTCTTCCTTCTCCACAACTTCCCATCCCCTCCCTGTGCAAGCTGCCTGTTTTTCTAATCTTGTAAACAAAAGAAAACTCATAACTAAAATATAGAATACAATAACAGTAATTACAAAATCGGTGTCTAAAATACAACATTCCTTGAACCATGAAAATAGATAAGATATATTCACATAAAATATAATTGAAAAGAATATTTTTCTTTTACTAACAATGAACTCAAAAAATTGCATTTTGACAATAAATTAATGATTACATATAGTGTCTTTCAAAAATTTCTTATATCTACTAATTGAATATTATATTTTTTTCTTAACAGAGGTGCTTTTCCTGGCAATATGTATTTGTTGCCATTCCATACAAAAGATTTAATCCTTATTTAGTGTCTCTTTACTTACTTTTTATTTAGTGTCAAAGGAATCATGTATTTCCATCACCAGTGCTGAACCATTCCACATTCCTTTATAAAACTCTAAAGCTATTGTAATTCTATCATTCAGTAGAAAACACACAGTTTTATTCTTTAATTTTCATTTGGGAAAATCTTTCCTTTATTGTACACATATGGTTTCCACATAATACTTTCTTTTTAGGTCCATGGGTGATTTTTGCCTCAGTCATGGTCATATGCTCTGGTTCCAACCACAAAACTCAGGGTCCAAAGATGGATGAAGAATGTACATATAACATGACCAGATCCAGAAAGGTGTTCTGTGACTTATAGTGAGGTTTCTCTAGATGTGCTTCTTTGTCTATATCGTATGGATTTATGGTAGTCACAATATAAACTCAAAAGGAAAAAAAAAAGATGATGTCAGTCATGTCTTATGCCCTATAAATAGAATCAATTGAATTGGCTTTATTTCAATGACTTCTCTTTTTCTTTAAACTGTATTTGATGTGTGTGTATAAAAATCTTGCTTCCCTTCTCATACTCAGTACTGAGAAGCATATTATTTCTATCTAATGAATAAATGATACTTGGGAGGAAAAAATAATGAAAAATGTGTAAGGCTAGAAAATAAAACTGGATAAGGAACTATTATATGACCATTAAAACCCAGTAGTTTACAAGTTCATTCACATTAGAAGATACAGAGGAGACCATCTGACCGGCTATATCAAGTAACTGGATTTTAAGTTCACCTCTGTGATTAGAGGCTGACTTCTTCCTCGCTATAGGAAGGTTAGGTTTCTTTTCTCTTCAAACTAAAATAAACACCTGAAATACACACAGACACCTAGACTTATTTCAGATCACTTATTAAAAATTAAAATTCTAAGAAAGAACTTCCAGTACTAGATCGGTATCTCTGTAGATGTTCACCTGTCACTCTCATTTTCTATTTCTATCTTTATCTTTTCATCTTTCATAAGACTGGAGCATTTTGGTTTAGTGCACATCCAGTACTATATCTTGAACCTTTTGTAAATATTTATTTAAATTTAACTCAACAAAACTTCCATTAATTGCAATTTACTTTTTAAACATCTAATATGCCATAATCAGATTCCATGTGTGTTTCTTCTTTTATGAACTGAACATTATACTTTGAACATGGTTTCCCCTCCCACAACTCTTCTCAGTTTCTCCCACTTCCTGATCCACCTACCTTTATCTTCTCTCTCTAAATAAAAAAAAAAAACCATAAAACAAGAAACAAGAAACAAATTACAGCCCCACACAAGCGTGAACCAGATATACAAGCAGAAGACTGGTAAGAATAAAGATGTAAATATTGTCTACAAAAATAGGACCTTACCATGAGGTTGTAGGAAACAACTTATGACCTAGGCAATAGCCTAGAATGTGATGTTTAGGGAGTTCCGCTGGATTTCTTTGGCCAAGAGTTCAACAAGATGTAACCCAATTCTGGCAATCGAGGTGTTACTTGGTGACAAAAGGTACCTAGGTGGGGCATTGTCTCCCCTATTAGTTAATGTTTCAGTTTAGATTCCATATATATACATATATATAACTATATATATGTGTGTGTGTGTGTGTGTGTGTGTGTGTGTGTGTGTGTGTGTGTGTTTTAGGAAACTTCTATAGTTGTAGACCTTTAAACAATTTCTACGCTTTAAAAATATTTAATTTTCATCAGGAAACCTGTATGTTCTAATTAACTTTATTTGCTTGTTGAATTTCTCAAAAGACCACAGGTAAATAAATCCACTGAATAGGAACAAGGATGACATCTTACTATAACAAAACTCTGTTAAAGATATTTATCAACTCCTTTTTTAATGGAATTTTAACCATATCAAGGGAGGAGATACTTCAAGGTTGTCAGACTTCTCTTTAGTTTAAGAACTGAACGAATTATTTAGAAATGAATTCTACTTCATTTATTCCTTTGGGATAAGACATTTCTTAGAAGTTATTTTATAATATGAGCACAATTATCCCAGAATAACAGAACTATATAATATACAACATATTGTTTATCAAGTAATCAACCTAAATGTAATTATTTATGAAATTGTAATAAACACTAAGATTCCGAAATAACTTTGTAGGAACGTAAAAATTAAAAATACTTATATAAGTCATTCTAAAGATTGTCTTACAGCCATAATTTTTATGCTATACTATAATCTCATGGTATAATAATTATCTATGTCAGTCACTGCTAAGGTCTATCATACTTAATTACAATCTAAGCTATTAAGTTCATAGTACCTTTTTATTTTACAACATTTAATAGCATTTTAAGTATAGTCAAATATTCAAAATATTTTAAGTGATTCCTATCTATCAATTATTGTAAAATGAAATTACTTTTTTGTCCTATTTGTGGTATGAATAAGTTGCTACAAGCTCTTCTCTCTCTCCTAATTGCATATCTATTATTCTACTTTCAATGGTGTGACTTTACACTAGTTAATAAAGCTCTTCCTTCCTACATAAGTGCAGATCTCATTTTAATTCTTTTAAAAACTGGATTTCAATTGATTTTTAATAATTATATAGTACCATTTATCCTGGATAAAATTTAAGAGTGCTTTATTTTTATTTAAATGTCATAAGATCTCTTTCACACACAATCATCCCTGTCAGATGAGGTCAGTGATTATATGTTATCTGAGATAATAAGAAGAGACACACACATATTTTCATCTTGGTTGTGTATAAAAATTGTGGTATTCAACATAGTTTTATTATGGGAAGTTGGCTGCTTAAATCTATTAGCTAAAATACGAATTTCAAGGTTGATGATCAGTAATTTAGTAAATTACTAAATGCAACTGAATGCATGAGTCAACACCTAATTAAAAAGGTCATCAATTCAACAAGAATCATGTTAGCATCTTTATTGTGTTATTAACAAGCTCTCAGAGAACTACTCTTGAGTCTGCACGTTCTGCATAGAATTCAGACTTAGACTAAAGTATCTAATCCTAGATTAATTTATTCAAACTTTGCCTTTGTGTAGAACCTATTGACTTCAAGCAGGCTTTAGGCATTCTTAGAACTTAGGATCCCTGAACTATCAAAGCAAAACAAAACTGAATTTTAAAAGAGGGGTATTGTTTAAATAAAAAAGGTGCAGTTCTAGGCACACTCCACAACACCCATTAATGATCAGGGAGGCCCCAGAGTTTAGCAAAGCAACACAGGCTATGGCTATTGTTCTTGGTTTCCCACAAACTAAAAAAGCCTATTGTAGAAAATGACACACACTTAGTCCGAAGGACATAAAGAAATTGATCTTGAGTTGACCAACATTCTCCCTTCTTATTACCTAGCTTTCATAATGCCAGAAGTATTGATGTAGTTCCCTGGAGGACAAAACACATCCATGACCCTTACTACTTCAGGATCCTGTTTGCTAAAGTACTAACCAGAGAGACAAGCTATGCCTACTGGTAAAATAGTGGCATGACTGTTATAAGGTAACCAACTACTTGCTTTTGGATCTGAGACATGTTCTACAGCTGGAACTCTTGAGTGGTACTATAAACTTGGTCAAACTCCTGTGGCTCTCCTGAGGGTCAAAGGCCCTAGAGTAGACCCTTCTACTTCTGTTTGACTAAAAAGTCATATTGTCAAATTACCTGGATTGCTTTCAACCATTGTCAGAGAGACTTCTTATTAAATTTGGCAGCAGTTAATTCAGAGAATAACAATTGATCAAAATACTAAGAATAAATCACTATCAGTTCTTTACAGTATATCTATATAAACTTCAACTGCTTCCCCCAAGTCTCAGGCAACAGCAGTAAAGGAGGTGAGAAGAATGTAAGAATTGAAGTATAGGAAGCAATACTCTAAAACTCTGTCTTTGAGATACATAAGCCTGAAAGAAACTTGAGTTGTATTTATTTCTGTGAGTTCTAGAAATGGAATTTTAGTAAAGTTCTTTACTATTGAGCTATATACGCAGTCCTCATTTGAAATTTTAAACTAATATTTGCATGGGTGAGTGTTTTTCTTCTGTTTTGGTATGGTCCAAAGTATTCTATATTTTAAAACCATATTTCACTTTACTTGGTAAAACTGTTATTATAAGCTGGTATCCTTGTCATGCATTTTTTTTTAATTTACAGAATTTTAAATATATTAAGGACTTGGAATGGAGCTCAGTTGAAAACACATGCATAGACTATGCATAGCCCTAGATTCAATTTTCAGCTCCTAAATAAAAGAACAATAGCCAAAAATTCCAATATCTACAATTGTGGTAAACAGATTTTTAAAACAAACAAACAAAAAATTACAAAGAGAAGATAATTTTCTCCCTATTTAACTTTCTCCAACAACAAAATATTTCTCTGATAATATATACATGTGTGGAACAATGCTCTTTTACACTAAAGATTTCTTTTTACTTGTATTGGTTTAATAAAATGCTGATTGGCCAGTAGCAACAGGAAGTAGAGAGACTAAAAGAACTCTGGGAAGAGGAAAGACAGAATAGCAGAAGAGCCAGATGCAGAGGAAGGAAGATGAGAATGCTGCACTGAAGCAAAGGTACCAAGCTATGTGGATAAACATATAGAATCATGGGCTAACTTAAAGTATAATAGCTAGCAAGTAATAAACTTGAGTCAAAGCTTGTAATATAAAACAGCTTATAATAAAATATTAAGCCTCTGGTTTAATTACTTTATAAGCAGGTGTGGGACTGGCTGGGTGGGACAAAAGTATTTGACTACATATATGTTTAATTAAATTGAATAAATTAAGTTCTTTGTGCTAAGGTTTGGGGTCATAATTAAAATGCCAATGCAATTTCTGGACATATTAATTTTGCTCTTGGAAGAAAAAACTTTATGCTGAAAATTATTCTCTGAAAATATAAAATTAAACTGTAGTGAAGTTTAAACATGGGAAGGAAGAATAAAAAAATTACTCACTCAACTGATTTACAATAGTGAGTGACACTAGATGATATTTCATGTCTCCCCACAAATCAAAATGCTCTTTTCTTTGACAGGATACAAAATTTGCCAGATTTCAGAGATTATTTTGTGTTAGCATGTCATTCTTCAACATGAATAGATGATAGTTAAAATGTAACTTCACTGTTATTTTGATTAAATTGTATTTGGATTTTGTCATCTCAATTTCAAACATACCATCTTTCATAAGCATTTAATTCCTTTCAACAACTGAATTGGAAACGGTAGGCAGAAAGTTAGAACATTGGCAACTTCAGAGATCAGTGCTGATCATCAAATGCATGTGTGCAGCTTCAGATAAGGGCATAGACAAATGTAAATTTTCTGATAAATACAAATTAAAAAATAGTGGTATTAATTTTCAAATGAATTGTGTTTAATCTAATGCATGGTAAATATTTTTATTTTAATTTATAATTCATAAAGAGGGATTATTGGAGGGCTAATGAGGTGGCTCAGTGGACAAAAACGATGGAAACTGACGTATGAGGGCCTGCATTCAGGACTCAAGAATCAATGTAGAACACTGGCCATGGATTTTACAGCACAACTGTTCCCCCAGTGCTTTGGGAAATAGAAATTGCTGGAACTTTCTGGCTCCCATTATACAGGCAAGTACAGTTAGAAACATGCTCTCAAAGAAATAATTCAGAGCACAATAAAGCAATAAACTCACCATACTGCTCTGACCCTACATATGCCTCCACAGTCACAAATAAGTTCTCTCTCTCTCTCTCTCTCTCTCTCTCTCTTGCTCTCTCACTGTCTCTCTCTCTCTCTTGCTCTCTCACTGTCTCTCTCTCTCTCTCTTGCTCTCTCACTGTCTCTCTCTCTCTCTCTCTCTCTCTCTCACTCTCTCTTTCAGCTAGCTTTTTTTCAAGTATCCAAAAAGCCCTATGAGATTAGGGTCCCTGTGTTTAAGGTAGATAACACAGCTTTACATGTACCACACAACCTCATATTTGTGAACCTAGGATAAGAGAAAAGCTCATTCTTTCTCCCAAATAGCATCTATAGTCTGGCTAGCACCGTGCTATTAATCCAACATGCAAACTTGTTTCTTTCTTATTATTGAAAATGCCTCTCAAATTTAATTAAAGTCAATAAAGAAATTAAAAGCTTAATGAGAGCAAGAATCCTCTGAGTGAGCCCACGCTGTTATCAGCCTGTGATGTTGTAAAAGATAGGATTATGATTTTTATTGTCTGGATAAGCAGGAGAGAGGATAAAAGGAAGAGCTGTGAAATACCTCCTGGTGAGAGGAATCTCAGAGTGAAAAACTGTTGCTTTAATCAAGTCAACAGAGAAATTAAATACAAAAGAAGGGCTTGCAGCACAGCCACCTATTGTTTGTTTAAAACAAAGAGGAAAACAGTGGAAAAGACACTTAAATAAGATTGCCATTTAGCAGGACACTAGGTTGAAATCCTGGGATAAAAACTGCTCTCTCTTTTCAGAGTCTGTGAGTTCTTAGAACTCAGACAGGACTGATCACAGGTAACATTTCATTTGATTTCAATTTAAAATATTCAACAGTGTCTAATCAATAGATCACTGCAAACTTCAAAACAAGACACTCCTTTTTCTTCAAGCAGGTGCTGAAAATAGAAGCACTAGTGAGAAGGGAGTGATCCAGTGGGGGCAAAGATAATCTATGTCTGTCTTTTACATCTTCCAAAGAGGTGAAGAGCCCACAGCCTCACAGTCCCTGACTCCAAACTTCCTCTAAACCACCATACCAAAACCATTGTTATTATTCTTTTCAAATCACTGAAACAAGTTGCTGGACTTATTTGCATGGCCTGGCATTATAAGATTTCATTTGCTCAGTCACTGTCTTCCACCCTTCCATACTTGAAATGTTACCTCTTTGGAAGGAAGCGTGGTCATCTCAATCTTTACACTAGTTTTCTCTTTTTTTGCATTGTAAAGAAAGCCTTGCTTGAAGATATTGTCTGTTTTCAACAGAGAATCCTGATTTTCTTTCTCTAATTGCCAGCTCTAGAGGTGACATTGGTGTCTGCTTTAGGCTTCATCAGTTCCAGACATGCCTCTTTTCTTGAAGTATTCTAGTGTTAACTGGACCACACTCCAGTTCTCCTTGCCTTTAGTTTGCAACCTCAAATTATTCCACACCACTTCTAACATTCACCCCTGTCTTACTGCTTCTTTCTTCTGGACTAATGCACCCTTAAATTTGGAGTCATCAAATTATATAGAGATAATCCTAAAACATGTTTCTTCCCACTACTTGGAAGTCTTTTTCTTGAACAGATATTTTAGCCATCCTATCTCAGTCCTTGTCTTCTAGGTCATGCACATCAAGTATCTCTTCTACATGGCTCCACTCTACTTTCTCTTTCCTTGCCCTCTACCTGTCAACATCTTTAGTTCCTTATCAGTATATAATTCTTTCTAAATTCAACTTCCTTGTATCTTTCTTTCTCCATTTTTCTAACCTTAAGTGAAGACTTGTAGTTATTTTTGTCTGTGTTTTGTTTTGTTTTGCTTTGATTTGAGACAAGGTCTTGCTGCATAACTCTGTCATGGCATCTGTCTTCACTGTCTATTTAGCAAGTGATATTAAAGTGGCAGCTGGCACCTGATGAGTCTGTTTAAGAAATTTTTGGTATCAAAAAAGAGCCCACAATTAATTTTAAAGAAGAGACTGTTAAGTTGCATTCTTTTCAAACACGTAACTAATGGCCTCTTTCCATTGTACAGCATTTACACTTATTATTCCATTTGCCAGGAATGCTAGACAGTCAATTTTTTTTTTGCATAGCTGAAAAAGAGACTAACATTTATCTCTCATGTACTTCTTCCCCTAGAAAGACTCTGTGACCACTATAACTCACAGAACTATCACTCTCCTACTAACTACTTTATCTCAGCATCCAATTTTTTTTTTGCAACAAAGCATCTGCAGATTTACTTACACCTACATTGATTTTCTCCACAGCTACATACATGTTCAATCAGCCCAGACCATATTCACTTTGACTTCTTACCATCTAATGCAGAGACTCCACAAAGAATTTGATCAATAAATATTTCTAAATGCAAGAATGAACATTTCTGTTTACTTGATTCCACAGGAAGAAAAAAAAATCAATAAATTTTTAAGCCTCTGAATTTTGTCAGAATTCTTTTTTGTTTCTTTTTTATTGTTTAAAAATGATTATTTTTATTATAATTAGTTAATAGTCATAGTCAATCTCTTTCTTAAAAAACATAGTATAAAAATAACTTTTTTGTTTGCCTTTTTAAATTTTTTATTATGAGTAAAGTAATATTTTCTGTCTGTATATATCCTTATTCAAGGTCCCTTCCCTCTCCCACCCCCTCAGGTCACTCTCTCTTCTCCACTTCTCCCCATCTCCTCCCCTGCATAAGCAGGAAGTTCCAAGATCCTAATATTGCTCAGTTCAGCCTCCACTCCTGGTAGATCGAGTTTTCTCCCCCCAACATCGAAAGACTAAGTCAGGTGTTTCTCTAGAGGGAGTAGGATCCAAGCTGTCAGTTCAAGGCGTTTCACATCCCAAGCTGTGCAGTGGTTGTGGTTTGCAGCTTGGACATCCTTTGCTTTTTGCATTTTTGTTTAGAGTTCACTAATGGGTGAATACATCCCCTGCTTATCTTTCTGGGTTTGAGATACCTCGCTCAGGAGGATATTCTCCAAATCCATCCATTTTTTTGTCAGAATTTTTGTAGTCAATACAAAAATTTATAAATTTCATCTACTATAGTGTATAATATATGTATGTATATGGATATATATGTGGGAGTTCACAATGTATTTTTGAAGAAAAAAAGGTTAAGACATGCAATTTTAGCAATCTTATAAGTAGCAAACATTTTTATATATACATATACAAGCTAGAATTAGAAAAATAATTTACTTTGGCCTATATTCAGTGGTAACTGAGAATCATGGATTTCAAATCCTGAAATGTGTTCAAACACATTTTTGTGATATTTGCATTAATTACTTGTGAATTTTATCTTCATGTCATTGTAATAGGTTGATTTCAAGATATAAATTCCAAGTAACAACTTTATATTAGAAATTTCTTAATGACAGGTCAAATAACAGTCCCTCAATAATAACATGATCTACAAGAGACTTTGCTGCCCTCAACTTTTTTGTTGTTGTTGTTATAAAATGCAACTTATTTTCAACTCCCTGGTTTACCATAAGCATCCATAGAAAAATGATAGAAAAAAAATCTGCATTAGTTCTGAGTTGATACTTCTTAATTGTTAATAAATGCATTCGGCTTCCGGTTCCGCCACCGGGACCTGTGCTCTCTGCGGCGTCCCAGCGCACTCTGGAGCAGGGGCAGCTGAACTCTGCACCTGGCCACACCCGCAGCCCCTGCTGCTCAGGGAATCTACTAGGAGCCCTACTGCGTCCCTGAACTGAGTGTTCTGAGCAAACTAACTGCAGGGGTCTCTGAGGGGCGGATTCGAACCCTGACCAGAGGTGAGGAGGGCTCGGCGGGCCTCAGCGC
>PVIH01025544.1:8400-20573 GCA_004025045.1 Sigmodon hispidus
TAGAAGCAATAAAAAAGGCACAAAATGAGGCAAAGATGGAAATAGAAAACCTGAAGAAAAAAGCTGGAACCACAGATACAAGCATAACAAACAGAGTTCAAGAGATGGAAGATAGAATCTCTGAAGTGGAAGACTCAGTAGCTCAAATAGATATATCAGTCAAAGAAAATAGTAAAACTAAAAAAGCTATAACTCAAAATGTTCAGGAAATCTGGGACACCATGAAAAGACCTAATTTGAGAATAATAGGAATAGAAGAAGGAGAAGAATAACAGGTCAAAGGCACAGATAATGTTTTCAATAAAATCATAGAAGAAAACTTTCCTAACCTGAAGAAGGAAATGCCTATAAAGATACAAGAAGCTTACAGAACACCAAATAGGTATGATCCTGAAAAAAAGTAAGCACGCCACATTATAATCAAGCCACAAAACATACAGAACAAAGAAGAAATTTTAAGAGCTGCAAAAGAAAAGGGCCAACTCACATATAAAGGCAGACCCATCAGAGTAACTCCTGACTACTCAATGGAAACGATGAAAGCTAGAAGGGCTTGGTCAGAAGTTATACAGATGCTAAAACAGCATGGCTGCCAAACCAGAATACTATACCCTGCAAAATTATCAATCACCATAGATGGAATAAATGAGATATTTCAGGACAAAGTCAGACTGAAAGAATATCTATCTACCAATCCAGCATTACAGAGAGTATTAGAGGGAAAACTCCAACCTAAGGACCTCAGATACACCCACGAAATCACAAACAATCAATAAGTCCACAGAAGAATACCCTAGAGAAAGGAAATACAAAAAAGTTCCCACCAAAAATGGCAGAAAATATGAATCAATGGTCAATAATTTCCGTTAATATCAATGGTCTCAACTCTCCTATAAAATGTCACACACTAACAAGATGGATACAACAACAGAAGCCATCCTTCTGTTGCCTACAAGAAACACACCTCAACTGCAAAGACAGACACAGGCTTAGAATAAAGGGTTGGGAAAAGATTTTCAGGTCAAATGGTCCTAAGAAACAAGCAGGAGTTGCAATCCTAATATCTAACAAAGTAGACTTTAAGCTAAAAGCAATTGAAAGGGATCAAGATGGTCACTGCTTATTCATCAAAGGAAAAATTGGTCAAGAGGAGATTTCAATCTTAAATATTTATGCTCGTAATTTAGGGGCACCTACATATGTAAAAGAAACACTGCTAAAGCTCGAATCCCAAATCAATTCTTACACCCTAATAGTGGAAGACTTCAATACCCCATTTCAACCCTGGATAGATCAACCAGAGAGAGACTCAACAGAGAAAAAAGGAGTCTAAATGAGGTTATGATGCAAATGGATTTGATAGATATCTACAGAACCTTCCACCCAAATATATACATATTTCTCAGCTCCTCATGGAACTTTCTCCAAAATTGACCACATAATTGGTCATGAAGCAAACATCAGCAGATACAAAAAAAATGGAAATAATCCCTTGTAAAATATCGGACCACCAGGGTATAAAGTTAGAGTTCAACAAGATCAAAACCCAAAGAAAGCCTACCAACTCATGGAAACTAAACATCAATCAGCTGAACCATCTTTGGGTCAAGGAAGAAATTAAGAAAGAAATCAAAGTCTTCCTAGAATACAATGAAAATGAATCTACAACGTATCCAAACTTGTGGGACACAATTAAAGCAGTCTTAAGAGGAAAATTCATAGTGCTAGATGCCTATATGAAAAACCTTGAGAAATCCCACACTAGAGACCTAACAGCTCACCTGAAAGCCTTAGAACAATTAGAAGGGAACTCACCTAGAAGGAGTAGATGGCAGGAAATAATCAAACTTAGAGCTGAAATCAATACAATTGAAACAAAAAGAACAATACAATGAATCTAAGAGTTGGTTCTTTGAGAAAGTTAACAAGATAGATAAGCCCTTAGCCAAACTAATCAAAAAACAGAGAGTGTTCAAATAAACAAAATCAGAAATGAAAAGGGGGGCATAACAGCAGACCCCCAGGAAATACAGAGAATTATCAGGTCATACTTTGAAATTGAATTCCACTAAAATGGAAAACCTAGAAAAAATGGACATCTTTCTGGACAGGTACCATCTACCAAAATTAAATGAAGACCAGATTAATTACCTAAACCGGCCTATAACCCTTAAGGAAATTGAAACTGTTATTTAAAACATCCCCAAAAATAAAAGCCCAAGTCCACATGGCTTCAGTGCCGAATTCTACCAGACATTCAAAGAAGAATTACTACCGTTACTCCTCAAACTATTTCACACAGTTGAAACTGAAGGAATATTGTCAAATTCCTTTTATGAGGCCACAATCACAATAATACCTAAGCCACTCAAAGACACAACAAAGAAGGAAAATTACATACCAATTTCCCTCATGAATAATGATGCAAAAATTCTCAACAAAATTTTCACAAACCGTGTACAACAATGTATAAAAGATATCATCCACCACGACCAAGTAGGCTTCATCCCAGAAATGCAGGGCTGGTTTAACATATGAAAAACTGTAAATGTTATCCATCATATAAACAAATTAAAGGAACAAAACCACATGATCATATCCTTAGATGCCGAAAAAGTCTTTGACAAAATCCAATACTCCTTTATGATTAAAGCCCTGGAGAGATCAGGAATACAGAGAGAATACCTAAATATAATAAAGGCGATTTAGAAGAAGCAGACAGCCAGTATCAAACTTAATGGAGAAAAACTCAAAGCAATCCCACTAAAGTCAGGAATGAGACAAGGATGTCCTCTCTCCCCTTATCTATTCAATATAGTTCTCCAAGTTTTAGCTAAAGCAATAAGGGAACTAAAAGAGATTAAGGGCATACAAATTGGAAAAGAAGAAGTGAAGCTATCTCTATTTGCAGATGATAAGACTGTATACATAGGTGACCCACAAAATTCTTCCAAGGAACTGCTACAGCTGATAAATACCTTCCACAATGTAGCAGGATACAAGATTAACTCAAAGAAATCAGTAGCCCTTCTATACACTAAAGATAGAAGAGCTGAAAAAGAAATAAGGGAAACATTACCTTTCATATTAGCTACAAATAGTATTAAATACCTTGGAGTAACTATAACCAAAGAAGTAACAGACCTATTTGACAAAAATTTTAAATCATTGAAGAAAAAAATTGAAGAGGATATCAGAAAATGGAAAGCTCTCCCATGTTCCTGGATTGGTAGGATCAACATAGTAAAAATGGCAATTCTACCAAAGGCAATCTACAGATTCAATGCATTGCCTATCAAAATGCCAACACAATATTTTTTGGACCTTGAAAGAACAATACTCAATTTTATTTGGAATAACAGGAAATCCAAGATTGCCAAAACAATTTTACTCAACAAAAGAACCTCAGGAGGTATCACCATCCCTTATTTCAAGTCATACTATAGAGCTACAGTAATAAAAACATCCTGGTACTGGCATAAAAACAGACTTGTGGACCAATGGAATAGAATTGAGGATCCAGACATTAACCCAAAAACCTATGAACACCTGATCTTTGACAAAGAGGCCCAAAACATTCAGTGGAAAAAAGATAGTATATTTAACAAATGGTGTTGGCATAGCTGGATAGAAGTGTGTAGAAAAATACAAATAGATCCGAGCCTGTCACCCTGCACAAAACTCAAATCCAAGTGAATCAAAGACCTCAAATTAATCCCAGCCACTTTGAACTTGATAGAAAAGAAGGTGGGAAATACACTTCTACAAATCAGCACAGGTGACCACTTCCTAAATATAACACCAGTGGCACAGGCACTAAGACCAACAATCAATAAGTGGGATCTCCTGAAGCTGGGAAGCTTCTGCAAAGCCAAGGACACTGTCAATAGGACAAATGCCAGTCTACTGAATGGGAAAAAATATTCACCCACCCTACAAGTGATAGAGGACTGATCTCTAAGATATATAATGAGCTCAAGAATTTAGAGACCAAAACCTTGAATAACCCTATCAAAAAATGGGGTACTGATTTAAAAAGGGAATTCTCAGCAGAGGAACTACGAATGGCTGAAAGGCACCTGAAAAAGCGCTCTTCATCTTTAGCTATCAGAGAAATGCAAATCTAAACAACTTTGAGATACCAACTAACACCTGTCAGATTGGCTAAGATAAAAGGCACAGATGACAGTGTATGTTGGATAGGATGCGGAGCAAGGAGAACACTCCTCCATTGTTTGTGGGAGTGTAAGCTAGTTCAGCTACTTTGGAATGCAATATGGAGGTTTCTCAGAAAATTGAGAATCAGTCTCCCCAAGGACCCAGCAATACCACTTCTGGGTGTATACCCTAAAGAGGCACATTCACACTCCAAAGGTATTAGCTCAACAATGCTATTTCTAATAGCATGTTTCAACCTGGAAACAACCTAGATGTCCCTCTACTGAAGAATGGATTAACAAACTGTGGTACATCTACACAATGGAATACTACTCAGCAGTAAGAAAAAACGATATCCTAAAATTTGCAGGCAAATGGATGGATTTGGAGAATATCCTCCTGAGCGAGGTATCACAATCTCAGAGAGATATGCAGGGGATGTACTCTCTCACTAGTGGTCTCTAAACAAACAAACAAGAAAAAAAAGCCAAACATGCCCAAGCTGCAAACCACAACCACTGAACAGCTTGGGATCAGAAACACCCTGGACTGACCCTTCGAACCCCTCTCCAACTGTAGGAATACCAGACTCATTCTTGAGGGAGGGGGGACAAAACTGGATTTGGCCAGGAGTGGAGACTGATCCAAGCATTATTGGGTCAGTGAGACCATGGGACTGTCTACTCCCTGCCCAGGGAAGGGGTGGGGAGTTGCAGAGAAGAGATATGTCAAGATGTGGTGGCAGGGGGAAGGGACCTTGAATGAGGAGATACAGGGATGGGAAAAAAAATTTCAGAGGGAAAGCTGAACACAAAGTAAATATATGTGTAGCAATCTTATTTGCATTACCACCCTTGATAAGCCATGCTTATGATTCTTTTTTTTTTCTTTTCCTTCTTTATTTTGTATTTATCAAAAAAAAACACAGTAAAAAGAATTTAAAATGTGGAAGAGTTAACAATAACTATACAGAGGATAAGAATGATAAGCATGGCTTATCATGGGTAGAAATACAAATAAGGATATACAGGGATGGAAAAAAAATTCAGAGGGAAAGATGAACACAAAGAAAATATAGGTGTATGCTTATGATTCTTATCCTCTTCATAGTTATTGTTAACTTTTACTCATTTTAAATTCATGTTACTGTTTTTTTTGTTAAATACAAAAAAAACCCTTATTCCTTCAAAAAAAAAAAAAATAGAAATGCATGCAATGTGTGTATGACTAGGTCACTAACACTACCAATCAATTATTAGTTTGTGTTCCAAACAATTATTTATATTTAAAAAATGTGAAATCACTTAGAAATTTAGACATTGACTAAGAAGTCTTCAAAGATCTTTATACTATACAAATATCATTATAAGCTAAATAAAGCAATAGAAAATAGGTTATACAGATACATGGCAATTTGGGTTGAGTATATTTTATATACTGGGCAATCAGAATATTAAAATTTTGAGAGCATGAAGTATCTTTGATGCTTATGAGAAAATTATATGTGTAAATATAAACTACTGTTCTAAATTTTTAACAACTTCCTTCAAGTATGTCATATGTATTATTCACATTCATTTTTCATTACTCTTTCTGACATTTCCACCACTCCTGCTGCCCTGTCTCCTCTTTCAATATATTCTCCTTCATAGGTTCATTTATTGTTGGAAGAGTTATTTTTCAAATATTTAGTAATAAAGATATTTTGTTTCTAATATTTTCCAGATTAGAATAAATTCACAATAGAAACAGTTCATTTAGAGGCCATTACAAAACCTGCTGCTCAAGTGAATAAACAGTTCTTTAAAGACCCTGTCAAAGTAATTTAATCACAAAATAATTTTTGACTTTAAAATGTTTTAAAATATTCATTTGATGTTCTTTAGAGCAGTAACTAAAGCAATATCTTTTTAAATACTATACATTAATTGGTGTATTATAGAATTAACCTAAAAGTTATCTAATAAAATTATATATTTTAAATTGTTTAAAGAAATCATAAAATGGTTAAGACAATTATTTTATTAAGTGAAATTACCAAAAAATACACACTTAATTTTCGGTATTGATATCTTGTTTAGGAGCTAATGCACATATGTGCAAATTTCAACACATTGTGGTTCTATGTCTGATTAGTATAATTTAATGAAGCTTCTTAACTGAATATTTACTAAGAGGGCTTCTGTACTTTGAGACATCCAAAATTCTGAGTATGTTTACATGAAATATATAGCCAAATAGTATGACTGCATGCCCAAAAAATATAAAGTATTAAAATGATGTGGTCCCATTTACATGATAATAAAACAAATCCACACCCTCACAGATTACTTACCACTTAAATGACATTCAAAAAAATTCTTTTACCATTCAGTACAAAAAATTATCTGAAAAAATGTGCAAGCCCAAAAGTTAAGAAATATCATCATTGAAATGTTGGTACTTGTAACTTTAAAAAGAGCTCATAAGAATTAAAACTATAACCATTAAAAACTGTAAGGAAATTATATCCATATACTAGCCTCTATTATAAAATAATAAAATATAAATATAAAATATATTTATAAAATATATATTTTATAAAATATAAAATAAAATGAAGGCTAGTATATGGACAAAATCTACTTTCAGTTTTTAAAAGGAATCTCAGAAAGTATTCTATAGACATCCAGCAGCCAGGAAGATTTATATATCTCATTGGTAACTCTACTTTGGAAGCAGTTCCACAATTTCAAATATTCATGGTTTATAACAGTATTTGCAATCCAGATGATACATAAGATCCAGAAGTATTTGAGAATATTCTAATGACCCTCCTGAATATATTGAGTTTATATAGTTGACAGAAATACCTACAAGCTAGAAAAAAAATGTACAGAGATTTCATCTTGACCTTTTAAGAGACTAAAAGAAAAAATATTTAGAAATATTTGACATTGAGAATTAGATTTGTGAAGGCAGAAGAATAATAATGGAAGGTGGAACTTTCATAAGACCACATTAAATTTCAAATAACAGCAATATTAAAATAAATGGCATATCATATTCATATTGGATATATGCATAAGAAAATAAAAGTGAGAATCTCAAGGACCAGAAAGTCACTTAGATTATATTAGAGACAATGCAGCAGAACTGAATAATCATATTTGGTTCTAAAGAGCTTATCTATCAGTATTAATAATTTCATATTTCTGGAAGAAAGTTTTCTAACTATAAAAATCCAGAATCTTCAGTATTCTCTGTTTTATAATTAACATTTTATGTCATTAGTAGAATATAATTTATTTGTATAACCATCATTTCCAGTGAAACTCTGGCATATTCACAGATGTATTAACCTACATTTTATTCTGCTTTCACTCTTGAAAAGAGTTGAGGAAGATAGAGAAAAAAAGGATGTGAGAAGTAAAACAATAGTTTCACTAGACAAAAATATAACAAAAATCCTAGAATTGAATCATTTGCAATGAGACACTGAGCTAAAGTTAATGATTGAAAGAAAGTTTAAGTCATCTCCTTTAGTGATAGTTTTTTCACTTGAGTAAAAGTCACATGCAGAACAATGTTGTAGAAGCTTTTTTGGTGCCCATTTGGGCTGGAGGTTTGGACCTGGCCTGTGGCAGCTTTTGTCCCTCAAAGACATGAATCAGACACATATATTAACTCTATACTGTTTGGCCCATGTCTCAAGCACATTATTAGCTAGCTCTTTCATCTTAATTTAACTCATTTTTTTGTAATCTACCGATCTACTTGCCACGTGGCCTAGCCTATGGCTCAATTGTATTTTTTACATATCTTTTCTTCTCGGGGGTCAGATGGCAACTGACTAACTTTACTCTCCTTTTATCTGTCTGTCCTCTGATTCTCCACCCACTTCTACATTGTCCAAAACAGCTCCATTATTTACAGCATACAGAGAACATTCCACCACAGAACAAAAATCAGGTACCTCATTTCTGAGACAAGAAGAAATGACACCAGAGATTTTAAAGGGAAATAAAATGAAAAAATACATGTCTGTATTGAGTACAGAATGAATACTTAATTCAAATTAAAATTTTGAACCCTTTAAATTTACACTTCTTTGTCTATAATGTAATTTGTTTGTAGTGTATTCTAAATCCTATCTTTATCATGTTTAATGTCCCTTTTGTTACACGAGCCTAAAGTATTAAATTATTGACCAGAACGTGGTGGTACATGCCTTTAATCTCAACCCTCCAGAGGCAGTGTTATGTGGATCTTTATGGGTTCAAACCAACCCTAGTCTACAAAGCATAGGATGACCAAGACTTCACAGAGAATCCCTGCCTCAAAATACAAAACAAAACAAAAACTTATAATGAATAATTAACCATCTATGACACATTATGGTATAAAAGTGATCATGAATTTATATAATCAGTGATAAGAACATTAGGATATCATTTCCATTTTAACTGTGTAGAAATTGGGGTCATTGACAACTTGTCCAAAGTTACATAATTAATAGTGTAGTTAAAATTAAGTCTGAGAAAATGTGTTTTATGCATAGAATAGTAAAATATTCTTATTCTGCACTCACAAAATTGCTTCCATCTACACTTATCTGTTTGATCCCCAAAGAAAAGAAAATGAAGGTTCATGTGTATCAAATGCTCCATTTTTCTGAATAATTGCCCTGTAAGGTGTGGAAGGCATGAAAATATGCTTAGATTTGAAAGGAAAAACAGCTTCCAAAAAGACCAACAGCTTCTTCAAATTAGGGAAAGCAAACACCACTTAGTAGAGAGCCTGACTCTGACTTGCTCACAAAAGCCAGGGGCCTTTTTGAAAAAATGGTCTTATCAGAACAGAATTAACTAGGAAATAACTTCCCTACTATTAAGTAGCATGAAATTTTGTATCTCCTGTTCTCCTTATAGGTATTTTCTCTGGCCTTTGGCAACTACTCTACGCTATAAAGGCTATACCTTTTTTTAAAAAAAAAAATCAGTGTATATCATCAGTCTGTCTAATATCTATGAGATATTTTCTGTGAATCTTCCTGAACACAAAAGATTAAAAAGAATATATAACCTTTTCAATTTATTCTTTGACAATCAATCAGATAATAGGAAAGGCTATATAGTGATCCCCCTGCAGTGTCCAGCCAAAGTTCCATGCCTTTGTTATCACTCAGAGTAATTGTAAATCTCTCACATTAAAACTGGGACAGTCAGAATAATCACTTGTTTAATGTGGAACATTTACTCATTGTTATTCATTATATTTAAGTTTCAGTTTTATAAACTTTACCTTTAGAAAAAAAAGTATGCTGTTTTTTTCTGGATTTACATAATGCTAATTTATACATACAACAATTGAGAACAGAATTCCCTTAAGCTCTGTACTGACAGAATTATCATCATGTTACATCCAGATATTTATAAACCAGAAAGAAGGACTTGACTATATACTATATTATCTCTTAAAAAGGTTATATTTAAAACAAATTAAGACAAACAAGACAACTTTGACATTTAGTCATGTGTCATTTTGATGTTGCTGATTTCTTCTGTAAATCCAAACTTCTAATTTAAATTTATTTTTTTTGTATATTTCTGTATTCCTTATGGTATAGGTCTATTGGGAGCAATTCTTTTTTCCCTTGTCTAAAAGATGCTTATCATTATTAATTTAAATATATAAAAATAGAGATTTGGAGAATATCCTCCTGAGTGAGGTATCACAAACCCAGAAAGATAAGCAGGGGGTGTACTCGCTCATTAGTACACTTTAAGCAAAAGCATTCTTATATCATTGCAAAATGATGGATGAATAAAGTGATTTAACACACACACATACACACAAACAAACAAACAAACAAATGAATAAAGACATAAATAAAAATAAAAACATTCTGGTTTGACTGTAGAAGTGTTGCTTAGAAGAAACTTGTGGTGGCCATAGTGCATCCCTGGCATTAACTGTGACCTACTGTGCTTTCTTCATCTGTAGCTGGGCCTAACCTAGCTCTGGAAGCCTTAAATTTTATTTTTTATGTTTCATGTATTTTAGAGAAAAGAGATCATTTATTACTGTGTGTTTTTTTGCTATCTTAAAATGTTTTGCGTTTTTATATAAAACAAAGAGAAATGTCATTCATCACTTCAGAGGTTTACATCTAACTTGCTTTTTTCATGTAATTATATTTTCTTATTTTTAATGTATGTCATTATATATTTGATGTATGTGTTTTGTAATTATTTCTTTGGTTAAAAGTTATGCAGATGCGAAAGAGCACATGGTGTGTGTTTGGATCTATATGCTGCATGTTCCATTTCTTTCTTAGATCTGGATGTTGAGTGTGCTATCAGGCTTCTATCCTGGCTTCTCAGAAAGGATAGACTTTAACTTAGAATTTAAGTCAAATGAATCTTTTCTTCCCTCGCATAGTATATTGTCAGAGAGTTTGTGAAAGCAACAGAAGACCATATTTTTCTCTCTCATCTCTTCTTTCCTGTCTCCCTTCACCTCCCTCTCTCCCTCTCTTCCCTCTCTCCATCTCTCTCCTCTCAGTTTTCTACTGTCTGTCTCCTCTTTGATCCTTTATCTTCCTTTTTTTTCTCAGCTTCCTTTGGTTTCCTCCCTGCACACCAACACCGGCTTTCTTTCTCTCCGCTTCTCATTTCCCTAATGGCATATTTACAATGATATGAAAAAAATCAGCTCAATTTTTAGTTAGACTTTTTATTTAAAAAGTATTTTTCCATATATGCCACTGCTCCCACTCCCAGTCCCTCCCAGTCCTCCATCAGCCTCCCCCTATCCTATTCCCCATTATCCAAGAAGGGGAAGGAGTCCCAAAGTCCACGTCCTTCTTCCCAGTATTAAGGTTGAGTAAGGTGTTGCTCTGTAACAAACGGGCGGAGTGAAGTCAGTTTATATGTCAGGAACATTCTGATCCTAGTGTAAGAGGCCCCACAAACTGGAGATACTGTCTGGCATCTTTTTAATTCTGTTAGTTATGCTTTAATCTGTAGTCCTGGTTCATTGTTCAGATTTCCTATTTCCAGCATAGCTTCTGTTTCTGTCTTCTTTATTGATTTCATTTTAATTTTTTTCCTTCTTTATTTTGTATTTATCAAGAAAAAAAAACAGTAAAAAGAATTTAAAATGCGGAAGAGTTAACAATAACTATACAGAGGATAAGAATCATAAGCATGGCTTATCAAGGGTGGAAATACAATTAAGATTGCTACACATATATTTTCTTTGTGATCATCTTTCCCTCTGAATTTTTTTTTCCATCCCTGTATATCCTTATTCAAGGTCTCTTCCCCCTCCCAACACATCTGGTCATTTTTCTTCTCTGAAACTCCCCATCCCCTCCCTGGGCAGGGAGCATACAGTCCTATGGTCCCACTGACCCAATAATGCTTAGATCAGTCTCCACTTCTGGCCAAATCCAGTTCTTTCCCCCCTCCCTCAAGAGTGAGTCAGGTGTTCCTATATTTGGACTGGGTTTGAAGGGTCAGTTCAGGGTGTTTCTGATCCCAAGCTGTTCGGTGGTTGTGGTTTGCCGCTTGGGCATGTTTGGCTTTTTTTTTCTTGTTTGTTTGTTTAGAGACCACTAGTGAGTGAGTACATCCCCTGCTTATCTCTCTGAGTTTGTGATACTTCGCTCAGGAGGATATTCTCCAAATCCCTCCATTTGCCTGTGAATTTTAGGATATCATTTTTTCTTACTGCTGCGTAGTATTCCATTGTGTAGATGTACCACAGTTTGTTAATCCATTCTTCAGCTGAGGGACATCTAGGTTATTTCCAGGTTCTTGCTATTACAAAAAATGCTGCTATGAACATAGTTGAGCTAATACCTTTGGAGTGTGAATGTGCCTCTTTAGGGTATATACCCAGAAGTGGTATTGCTGGGTCCTTGGGGAGATTGATTCTCAATTTTCTGAGAAACCTCCATATTGTATTCCAAAGTGGCTGAACTAGCTTACAATCCCACCAACAATGGAGGAGTGTTCCCTTTGCTCCGC
>PVIH01025545.1:0-20471 GCA_004025045.1 Sigmodon hispidus
AGCCTTTGACCCAAGCCCAAGGAGCCCTCAGAACTTTCCCTCTTAGTAAGGGCACATGGGATACTTGACATCTGATCAAGTTACATTGGTCACTAAGATTAGAGTTTACAGAAGAAGAGCAAGAGAATTCTGTAACCCAAGTCACTTCTGGAGTAAAATCACCTGGCATGGTTTGGAATCATCAATCCCTCAAAGGTCTGTTTGGCTAAACACAATTTAAAAAGTCAGCCACACTGGGGCTCTAACTCAAATTATTATTGAAAACTGGTATAATTCTTGGTCTACTGTAGATTCAGCTAAAGCTACAGATACCCTAAACATTGAATAAGAGTTTGAAGGTGAGGAATATTCCAGGTCTTTATGAGGTATGATATTTTTGTTGAGTTATATGGGATTTTCACATTCTGAACATATTTTCCCTAACGCATGGGCCTCAGATATTCCTCTGTCTCCAAGAGTACTCACTCTTTATCCCTTTGGTTTATTAAACATCCAATCTTCCTCCTAAAATAAAATGAAATCCATAACATTCCATTTGACTAAAGGAGTCTTACACTTTCATTTTGTGTGAGGGGATCATTCACACTCTGATATTATTAAGTGTGCCTCAGAAAATCTTCTTCATTAATAGGATCAAGATTTACCCTTCAGTACAAGGTAAACTGTAAGCTAGTATAATAAAGAACCCTAACGAAATATGCTGTCAAGGAAGGTGGCTACAGTCTACTTTTTTTAATCAAGGAGACTTCAGGAACATCCTTTTATTTCAAACACACTGATACTAACTCTCAGGGTAAAAGGAAGAAAAACCAGGCCAGTGACATGCATTCTCATGGGAACTGTTCATTCATTTCTCCTGTACACTTCAAATCAACCCCCTGGCAATGGCTTTCTCAGTAAAACCACTTTTGTCAATGGAAACCTCAGCTTTATTGCTTTAATTGAGAAGATCTAAAATTTTCCCTTCTGAGCTGTTTGGCAAGGCATGCCCAAATGGCCAAAGGGATGCCACATCACTCTAATATTAAATCCTGGGTCATGATGCTAGAAATCAACATTCACATAAACACCTCCTACTTCTAAGGTTCTCAGAAGAATTGGAGGAGCATCATCATTGTTGCTCATGCCTATGCTGCTGATGAAAGACTTGTGGAGAACACAGAGCCAAGGATTACCAATTAACCTCTAAGAAAAATGCTCTGATTATTGCCAAGCACATTCCAGAGCACATGGGTATTCTGTAACGTGAGGATGCTTGGACCTGATAAGGTATTGCTTGCACCTTTTTTCATTACCTAAGGTAACGTGCAAGCTCCATCTTCTGCATAAGAGAACTGGGACCTTTCTGCTCTTTTCTTCCCTCACAAAACTACTTTCTCTTCTTGAAGAATTTGACTGGATAGCTTGTCATGTATACGTAAATGGGGCTCAACTTAAACGGATCCAGTATAGGTCTATGAGAGACTCTCTATATGAACAAAGAATACCAGTCCACTTTGGATTGAAGTTCCATATTCTCAGTTTAGCAATCATAGAATGCCTGCCATTTGTCTTCAGGAGAGTCAATAGAAATATAATGATTTCAACATCCCTGTCTAGATCCAGACAGCTGGACACAAACTAGAGGAAGCAACCTAAGAGACAGTCATCCTGGCCTTCAGAAGAAGATATAGGTTGCTGATGCCTTGTGTCTTCCGTGGTTTATTTGTCTTCAATATAGACATAGATCCTGGTTTATTACCTTATAAGTATAAGTATATACTTATACTGTTCTTTACCCCCTTTTGAGTAGAAAATAATGGTATCTTATAATGAGTTTTTTTATCTTTTGAGACAGGATTTTATGTAGCTGCTGCACATGGCCTCAAATCCATGAGGCTGACATAAAATTTCTGATCATCTTGGCTTCACATCCAAGTGTAAAAATTACAAAAGCCCCAAGGCCCTTCACCTACAGAATGTCTTAAACAGATTATATATTCCCCTGAGTTGGCATTTTCTCCATGTAGTATTTTATAACTTTAGTCAACCTAGAAACTAGTCATTTGAGTGTCTAGTAATTGTGTGACAATTAGATGAAACTGTTCTCACTTTCTGGGAAACTATAGCAAAACAAGACCCTGTAAATATGGGAGCAGGAGATGAGCATCAGAGAAAATGACACCATGTTTACAAATGTTGTATCTAGTAGAAGCAATTATCCTAGTGAAATTATTCTTAGAAAGATGTGAGCTTTCTTGATGCAGTGTGGTGTGTATGCACAGTTGAAATTGAGACTATGCTTTCATGAATTATTGAAATTGTTAGAAAAGTCTTAGATCTTTTAATGATAAAGTCAAGTTAGCAATGAACATTAGTATAAAACATTACCTTTATTGTCTGATTTTCCTGATAATTTATATTAGTAATGCCATTATATTGGTTCTTACTTATAATGCTGTAAGTAATAAAACATTCGACTACAAACACTGTTTAATCTGGAACTAATTGTGAAGACTTGGCTGGACTCAAATTTGTGGTGACACTCTTAATCTTGTTCTAAGCAGTGATATTACAGCCATGTCAAGATCTAATCTTTAAAACATGTATTTGTGTATGTATGTGTGATGTGGGAGTATGTTCTGTTCCATTGTAAATAATTTTCCATCCTACTTGTTTTATAAAAATGATGATTGGCTGAAAGCAGTCAAGAAGTGTGGGCAGGGCTCCTGGGCTACAAAAACTCTGAGACCAGGAATAGCATAGCAGAGATACCAGAAAGAAGCCAGTGAGATGCAGAAGAAAGAAGTTGAAATGCTGCTGAGAAAAGATACTGAGCTGCATGGCTGAACAAGTTAGGAACTATGGGTTAGTTTAACAGAAAGAACAAGATAGCAATATACCAGAGCCATAGAATAAGCATAAGATTAATACAAGCTTCTGTGTGTTTCTGTAGGTCAGCATTTCAGAACCTCAGGTCTAGGCCAGAAAGGCCAGGTCAGAAATATAATACAAATGGTGGCTCCATATGGCTTATAGATACTTATATAAAGTCTTAGAAACTTTAAAAATAGTTTCAGAGCACAGAACTGAAGCCAGAAACAGCTTTCTATGTTTATGTCTCTCATGTGAGCCCTGGCTTGTTATGTGGGTTTGAAATACAAAATGGTGAGATTTTGAAGGGTAGCCTGAATTTCAACAAGGCCAGTTTCTGAAGTCTCACCAGCTTCAATGTAAGCAACAAGCTGAATGATGATGTTAAGATTTATGTTTATATAGACAAAAGGGGAATAGAGTCAAAAACTACTTCTTAGTAGCAGCATTTTGTTGGGCTAGCTCTGTTTGCTGGAGGCAAGCACAGATGGCACTTTTGAAATTTAGTCTTTCTGATTCATCCTTAGAGGCAAAACCCTTGTGAGTATTTTAAGAGGCCTTGCTGTCAAATACTTAAATGGAATTCAAGAGCAGTGGGTCAGAATTTTTCCTTAGTGGTTATATGGACTTCAATATTTCTCATGGTAATTATGGGTCATACCAATAGCTGTGCTATAAAGGTAAACTCTAAGAAGCTAGACTGACTAAAGCTAGCCAGCTACACTAGTGATGTGTTTAATCCTTAGCCACATGTTAGCACATTAAAGAAGTGGTCAGAAACAGAAAGAAACAAAGGGAGTGAGGTAGAGTCAAACACATACCCAAACAAAACAAAAAGTGTGGCCAGAAATTAAAAATAAGGATCAATGATATACAGTAGAGACTGATTCATAAAAATTCTAGAGGGTTTAGAAAGTGTTGATATATATATATATCTCCAGAGGAACACCTGACCCAGTCTTGATGTTGGGCTGAGGAAAGTGGATCTGCTGGGAGTGGATGCTAAACTAAGCCACCTTGGGAATCTTAGGTGCACTTGCTGGGGAGGAGATAAGAAGATGGGGAGAAGGGCAAGTGACTGGAAGGGGAGAAAGGGAGAAGGCAGCTTGAATAAGGATATACATGGAGAGATACTGAGTTTTCAAATTAATCTTGTATCATGTTACATTGCTGAAGTTTATTTTATCAAATGTAGAAGTTCCCTAATATAATTTTGTGGGTCCCTTATGTATACAATCATATCAAGTGCAAATAAAGATAGTTTTACTTCTTCTTTTTGAGTTTGTATTCCTTTAATCTCCTTTTATTCTCTTATTGCTTTGGCTAGAACTTTGAGAACTTTGCTGAATTGGACAGCCTTGTTTATTTCCTGAAGTTAGTGGAATTTTTTTGAGTTTCTCTCTATTTAGTTTGATGTTGGGTGTTAATTTCTATGTAAATTGCCTTTATTATACTGAGTAGCTTCTCTGTATTTTGGATCTCTCCAGGAATTTTATCATAAAGAAGAGTTGGCCTTTATCAAAGGTTTTTTTTCAGCATGTAAAGATATGACCCTGTAGTTTCCTGGAACTGAGAAAATTCTGTGAGACCAAGGTCACAGTCATTAAAATAAAACAACAGCCTACAAAATGGAAAAAGATTTTCACCAATCCTACAAATGATAGAGGACTGATCTCTAAAATATATAGAAAGAATTCAAGAAACTAGAGCCCGAAACTTTTGATAACTCAACCAAAATTGGGGTTCAGAGCTAAAAAGGGACTTCTCAACAAAATTAAAAATTGCTGAAAGGTACTTGATAAAAATGTTCAACATCTTTAGCCTTCAGAGAAATGCAAATCAAAACAACTTTGGATACCACCTTATGCCTGTTAGGTTGGCTAAGATAAAAGACTCAGGTGACAGCCTATGCTGGAGAGGATGTGAATCAAGGGGAATACTTCTCCATTGTTGGTGGAAATGTAAACTTGTTCAGCCAATCTTATACGCTGTATGGGGTTTTCTCAGAAAACTGGGAATCACTCTCCCCAAGGATCCAGCAATATCACTATTGGGCATGCACCCTAAAACTTCACATTCCCACTACCAAAGCCTTAGCTCAACTATGTTTATAGCAGCATTATTTGTAATAGCAATAAACTGGAAACAACCTAGATACCCCTCAGCTAAGGAGTAGATTAACAAACTGTAGAACATTTATACAATGGAAAAATACTCATCTGTAAGAAAAAAAGATATATTGATCTTGGAATTTGCAGGCAAATGGATGAATTTGGAGCATATTTTTGTAAACAAAGTATCACAAACCTAGAAAGATAAGCAGGGGATGTGCTCACTTATTAGTGGATTTAAACAAAAGCATTCATTTTTCATTGCAAGATAAAGTGATTTAAAAAAAACATACAAAACAAAACAAAATTAAACCATTTATTTTTTTTGTAGATGTGTTGCTTAGCAGAAATTTGTGGTTGCCACAATGCATCCATGGGCATTACCCAGGACCTACTGTGCTCTTCTGATCTGTAGCTGAGTCTAACCTTGCTTGAGGAGCTTTAGATTTTATTTTTTATGTTTCATGTATTTTAGAGTAAAGAAGTTTTATACAGTACGGGTTCTTTAATCTCTTCTCAATGTTTTGCTTTTTTATAGAATGTGTGATACTGAATTTCTCAAAACTATAAATATTAAATATGAATGTACAATGGATGTTTGAATATAAACCAGAAGCATAACAATTATAAAAAATTTTCTAATGATTAAAGAAAATGAACTAAAGCTGACTAAATTTAAAAAAGGAATTCATCACAGTCACAAAAGTATACCTTTGTCACATAAGTTGATGGATCATAAATCCCAATAGTTTCAATTGTGCAGTTATTTTGGGTAACATTGTATTTTAGCTCATTGTTTTATATTCTTGTTGATAGTAATACTTCATATTCTGGCCTAACAGCAATTCAGTAGTTTTTTTTTTTAACTTTTAATTCTCAATGAATCTGTAGTATAGAAAACTGATTAACCCTAAAATATTTTTACATAGTTACATGTAAATGTAATTTTTAAATTGAATTCTACATATCTTCACTGATCAACATTGTCACACAAAAGTTACATCTCACATCCTCAGCAACACTCCAGATTTTCTTGTTGGCATTGAAAACAAGACCTCTCATATAAGTGAGCCCTTGAGTTATATCCTAAGTTTCCCCATATAGCTTCAACAGAGAAAAGGCTGTAACAGGAAAAAGTAAAAACAAGTTTTAGGTTTTTTTCTTACTAGAATATTAGCTAAGGCAAAAAGACCTATATTTCCTGTAGAAAAATTTCTAACTTGAAGAAGAAAGCATAGTAGTTTTTGAAAATATATTATAGACAATAGCCTACCCATCTTTTTGGAGATAGCTGAGGAAGAGCAATTGTCTAGCATACCTTAGTATCTGTATTTAATTCCTAGTACCCCAATAAAATAAAACCAATATCAAAAAAGCTCATTAATTTTTTGGGTACCAATGTAATTATAATTATGCCAATTATTTTATTATATATATTGTTTGGTGATTTTATATTATGTATGCTGCCAACCTCAGTTATCAGTCCTTAGATTCATACCCACTCTTATGATCCACCCATTTACAAGAATGCCCATCAATTTAATAACCATATAGTAAATATTCCAATTATATTCATTAAATATATAAATATTTGTATGTTAAATGTGTATGTGTATCACAAAACACCATTTTCTATTTTATTATTTAGCTATATAAGTAAAAGCCACAATTACATTTTCTAGTTCATAACTTTCTGACCTTTTTATTTTCTGAAAGGCCTTTCTAGATGGACATAGAGCTGAAGAGGTGTATCTGAAAGAAAGTGGAAAGATTAAGTAAATATGATAAAAATACAAAGTATAAATTTTTAATGAATTAGTTTAAATATCATTTAAATATTATCCTGATGGAATTTTCAGTCTGATAAACCTATTATAGGTTTTAAAATCTATGCTTATGCCATACCAGCAAAGATCTTGTGTTCTCTTGTTTTTTATTGAGAACAAATATGACTATTTTTTGGTTGTTCTGAAATTACTGTGTACAGCAGGAAGGTAATGCACTCAGAGATTCACTAGCCTCTGCCTCCCACATATTGGGATGTGTAAGTTATTTTTCTGTTGCTGTGACAAAGCACCATAATCAAGGCAATTTATAAAAGAATTGCTTAATTGGCTGACAGTTTTAGAAGATTAGAGTCACAACTGAGGAGCAAACACATGGTGGCTGCAACAACTGAGAGCTCATATCTTGACCTACAAGTAGAAAGCTGAAAGAAAACTGACAATTGTACCAGTCACTTAAGATTTAAAAGCTAAACTCTCTAGAAATGTACCTCCTTCAAGTCATTCAAGCCTCCTATTATTTCTATATCAGGTTCATCACCTGGGCTCATATATATAAGCTATTCAGGCCACTGTCATTTATACCATCACAAGGGAATATAGGCAAGTGCCATCAGCTGCCTTTCTCACTTTTAGTACCTATTTCTAAACATGAATTTTGAGTAGTTGTAACACACCATGTTTTGGGAACTTAACCTAGGCCTTTGCTCTACCTCTGAGATGCTTAAATGACAGGTATATAAGTGCTAAAACATAAACTCAGGGATTTATATTTGTTGTGCTAGCACTAGCTTGAGATGCTTAGATGACAGGTATTTAAGTGCTGGAACATAAACTCAGGGCTTTCTATTTGTGCAAGCACTCTACCAACTGATTTATACTTCCAGCATCAGAATAGTTAGTTGCTAATTATCAATAAGCAGTCATTAAATATTAACTATGTGCCTGCTATTAAATAGTTATTTGATTAAATAAGTACTTCATGCCACACAGAGGTTTTGCCAAATAAAAATTTTTACCTGACTACCATGATAGCCATAGTTAGTCAGTATTTAATTCATTTCACTATGAGGTCTTTGGTTGGCCTTGGAAACATTAATGAAAGTCTGAGTTGGCTCTTAAAGTATTTGGTTAAAAAGATATTGTTTATACCATCAGTGAACTTTGATTAAATAAGCAGCTCATTTTGCAGAGAACATAAGTGAAAACGAAAGCAGTTATCTGCTGGGCTTGGTAGTGCATGCCTTTAATTGCTGCACCCAGGAGGTAGAATTATATGAATTATTATGGGTTCAAAACCAACCTGGTCTACAGAGTAATTTTCAGAGCATCTAGGGCTATAATACTAAAAAAGTTTGTTTTAAATCATCAGAAAAGAAAGAAAAAATATATCTACTTTCAGAGACGTGAATGCAAGACATAATAAACAACAAACTTAGGTTATAACTATTCTACAGCTAATAATACAGTACTACTTTTAAAGTAGGTGACCAGAAAAAGGTTCCCTATGAAGGGAACATTCACATAAATGTTATGGTCACAAGAGTCAGACAGATACTGAGCAAGCATATCAAGTACAGGAAATGGCTCATTCACAGTTAAAGTTGGAATGCCTTGCTAATGCAAGTAAAACCTGATTCTTGTGGTTTAAATGGAGTGGTGAGTGGCTGCATAAAATAAGGAATGTAGAATTAGGTATTAGTGTTGCCTGCACTTTGGGTCTTGTTACTTTTCTTTTGGTGAAGATTGCAATAAGACATGTTGAACAATGATACAGTCTCTGGGAACTAGTTGAAACAAATCAGTATAATTTATTGAGGAAGGGGGAAATTCTAATATACCCCTTTCTCTGTCAATGAAAATGGATTTGCTTTTCTGGCATCTGTGACTCTGATATCATCATCTCTTACTGATTCAGGTCAACTCACATCAGGACTGCACCTCTGTTGCTAAGCCCCAAGCAGATCCAAGTTTGGCTTATAACAAAGTGCCAACTCAAAGTCTCCTCAGGACTATATTAAATTGGCATGAGTTTTTTAAGTGTTTTAAGGCACCAATAACTACCAGTTAAAACTGGCTGAGGCTAGGCTAGCCCCCATGCCATAGGACAATGCTCCTGCACATTGTATATATTTGTCCTCTTATTAGTTTATGAAATTGCTGATTGGTCAAGTAGCAAAATAGGAGTAAATGTGGGGCAAGAAGACTAGGAGAATTTTGCAAAGTGAAAAAGCAAAGAAGAGATGACAGTGAGATGAAAAGAAAGTGGGAAGAGAATGCTGTTCTGAGAAAGGGTATCAAGCCATATAGCTAAACATTAAGATAAACATAGGTTAATTCATAATATAAGAGTTAGCAAGTCATAAGCCTGAGCCATAGACCAATTAATATAAGCCTTTTCTTGTTTATTTGGGAAAAAGTGGCTGTGGGTCTTGACCATGGGGCAAAGCTAGGCTGAAATTTTTGGTCTATACTCCAGGCCTATAAAATTTTTTAGACAGCATTTACATCCTACCTATATATTCTTTTATTTTTATCTATGGAACATGTTCAGTGAGAGCCAAAGTACATTGTCCTGACATTGTTGGTAGCACCTCAGGAGGGCTAAGCATTTCAACTATCCCTGTGGTCTTTGCTAGTAAATGTGCTGTGGAAGATTTTTAAAGAAGAGAATTAAAAGTATCACTCTGTCCAGCAAGACATATGTAAGGATCTAGAAGCTAACATTTTTGTCATACATTAGTCAATTTCTGGGGTTATGTTTGGCACCCTGGTCATATATAATTAATAGATTTGTTTTTAAAGCAAGGCAGAGTAATTTAAAAACTTATCTATGCCCCTTTTATGTATTATGGCAGTTGGTTTATTTCCAAAAAAATATTAGGGACTCAATAGGGTGTGAGGCAAATTGCTTGGTATCTAAGATTAGGTACCTATGAAGGTTTCTCACTAATCCTTATTCTTTAGCCATTAAGTAAATATGTTATTGCAATGTATGTATGGCCTGATGGAGGTGTTGATTAATGACTTCTTGGGCATATAATGGTTCAGCAGACTGAACTACTACCTGATTCAAGGTCTGTATTGTAGCAACAGTTTAAGTCAATTAAACTACTCCAGCCACAACTTCTCCTATTGATAGTAGTATTTAATAATGACAGCTGTAATTCTAAAGTCTTTTTGGTCTCTATTCCATGTTGTCAATATTGTTTGAGCCATAATGGTAATAGCATGAAAGTGAGAAGCATTAACAACAGGAACCCAAATGGAAGCTGGTACTGGTATAATGAATCAATATAGCTGTTTCACAATATCCTTAACAAGAAGCTGTTAGCAAGTAAACTTCTCATAAGCAGTCAAGAGGATCATTCACAGCAGAATCATTAGTTACCAATTAGAATTTCTTCTAATTCTCAGACATAAGAGCATGGAGAGATGCAGTGAGTGCTCTCATTGGGTCTGTGGATGTATCACGATCTGGTAGTTGTCATTCATTTATGTATTTCCTTATTGCAGACAGTGGCTACCACATCATGGATATGATTGTTAAGCCCCTACCATGCCCATTAATTAATCAGAATCACTATGTTTGGGGTAGGGTCTACTTTCTGCTCAACTGTCTCATTTCCCCTAAGGAAAATAAGCAGTAAATAATTCTCTTGGGAGCTTGTGAGAAGCCGCACTCACTGCCGCCATTCCAAGATGGCATCAATATCCTGTGCTCTAATGTGTAAATAAGTAGACTGTGCAGGTACAAGGGGAATTTCCACACCTTGTTCTTTGCCACTCCCATGGTATCACCTTGCCCGATTGAACTACAGCCAATCTGTGTCTGACACGTCCTAGGCGGGGGTCTGTTTCCTATATAAGGGATGGGTTTTAGCCATTTGGGGTCTCTGCCTTGTAAGCTTATGCTCTCCCTCTCAAGATGCATTAAAGCTTTTCTGCAGAAGGATCCTACATGTGGTGTGTCATTCTTGCTGGTGAGACAGTAGTGCGGGACATTTGGTGCCGAAAACCCAGGAAATTTCAACATCATTGGCATCATTGGAGACCCCTTGACTCCAAGAAGGATTCAGAACTGCAGGCAGGTACTTTCAGAGAGGTATGTCTTTTCTGAATTTTGGCTTGAACTTGTCACCACCGTGGGAAGGTAGTGTTGAGGCCTTGGTAATTGTTTTGGGAGCTTTATTGATCCTCCTCTTGGGAGGGTTCTGCTTTCATTATTTCCACTGTTATTTGAAACTTGTTAAGAACTGCTTACAGGATGAGTCCTGTCAGGCTGCCATGGAAAAAGGGCGGGATGTACTTGAGGAAGTCCAGGATAGCATGTCAGAAACTGAACGTAGTGAGAGGTTAGGAGAGCACAAAAGGCAACCAATCCTGAATAAGGAAAATGGCCCTCCTGGTGAGTCTCTTGACAAGGGAGTGTATTCTCATGAATCTGGGAGTTCCCTACCTACTGTAAAGAAAAAAGGGGGGAGTACCCCATACCCTATGCAGGAATTACAAGCTTTAAACTTGAAGAGTTCTTATGATTCAGGGGACTCAGAAAATGAAGAATTAAACCCTGAGGAGGAGGCAGAACTGGATGAGGAGGCAGCCAGGTATGAAGGAGAGAGGTACCATCCAAATGACTGCCTAACAAGTAACAAAAGAGGCTGACAGCACCCACATCCAGTGTCCTCCTCACAGGTGGTCCCTTCGGTGCCTCCTCCTTATGAGATGTGTCCGAAGTCCTTTTCTTTCCTCCCAGAGAAAGTTAGAAGAAAGTTGAACCTTGCATATCCAGTCTTTGAAGGCGTGGAGGGAGGACAGGTACATGTGCCCATAGAGTATAATCAGATAAAGGAATTGGTGGAATCAGTCAGGAAATATGGGATTTCAGCCAATTTCACCTTGGCCCAGTTAGAAAGGCTGGCTATGACTGCAATGATGCCAGCTGATTGGCAGACGGTCGTGAAGGCTTCACTTGTCAGCATGGGCCAATACATGGAATGGAAAGCCCTCTGGCACTAGGCAGCTCAGGAACAAGCCAGGGCTCATGCCATGGCCTTAACCTCAGAACAACAGCAATGGACATTTGACCTTTTAACAGGTCAAGGGCGCTTTGCCCCTAATCAGATAGATTATCATTTGAGGCGCCTATCAAAAAATTGCTGCCATGGCAAAAAGGGCCTGGAAAGTGCTCTCCAGAAAAGGGGAGGCCAATAATCAGCTTACAAAGATCAGTCAGGGGACCCAAGAGCCCTTTTCAGACTTTGTAGCAAGGATGATGAGGCAGCCGGGCACATTTTCGATGACCTTGAAGTAGCTGCCCTCTCATAGAGCAGCTTGTTTTCGAGCAAGCCACCCAAGAATGTCAAGCGGCAATAGCCCCTAGAAAAAATAAAAGATTACAAGACTGGCTCAGAGTTTGCAGGGAGTTGGGGGACCCCCCTCACAAATGCTGGATTAGCAGCCGCTATCCTACAATCCCAGAAGCATCCCCTGGGTAGGACCAATCAAAGAGTTTGCTTTAGTTGTGGAAAGGCTGCTCATCTTAAAAGGGACTGCAAAACCCCGAACAAAAAAGGGGAGAATCCTACTCTTTGCAGCTGGTGCAGCAAAGGTTATCATAAAGCCAGCCCGTGCTGCTCAGTAAGGGATATTCAAGGGAGGCTCCTCCCTCCCATTGACCAACCCACTAATCCTCAGGTCGCAGACATGCCAAAAAATGGGCTGTCAGGCCCTTGGTCCCAGGACCCTCAAAGATATGGGAACTGGTTTGTCAAGACCTAGGAGAACAAAGACCAGGATACTCCACAAGAGTGGACCTGCACTCTGCCTCTGACTTCCTATTAATGCCACAAATGCATATTCAACCAATTCCTATAGAAAATTTAACACCTTTGCCCCCAGGTAAATTGGGCCTAATATTGGGTCAGGGTGCAATTACCCTACAGGGATTAATAGTGCATTCAGGACTTGTAGATAATCAACACCTTATGGACATACAAATTTTATGTTGTATCCCTAAAGAGATATTCTCTATCTCTAAGGGAGATAGGATTGCACAGTTGTTGCTCCTCCCCAAGGGGAGAAAGGAGCCGCTGGGACTAGGACTTGCAGAAATGGGATCCTCAGGCACAGATTCGGCCTACTTGATGGTCTCCCTACACGAGAGACCCAAACTTTCATTAAAAAATAATGGTAAAATGTTTGAGGGCATTTTGGACACAGGGGCAGACAAGAGTATAATTTCTTCCTATTGGTGGCCCGAGACCTGGCCCATTACCCAGTCATCCCACTCCTTACAAGGCTTGGGGTATCAATCCTGCCCCTCGATTAGTTCCATGACCCTATCATGGGAAAAATTAGAAGGTCAACAAGGGAGATTCGTACCCTATGTACTCCCCCTCCTGGTCAATTTGTGGGGATGAGATTTCATGCAACATATGGGGTTGACCCTGTCAAATGACTATGGATATTCTTCACAGGCAAAGAATATTGTGCAAAGCATGGGATATAGGAAAGAAAAAGGATTGGGAAAATTAGAACAAGGGAGAGTATAGCTCATTTTACCAAAAGGGAACCAAGCCAGACAAGGTTTGGGTTTTTCCTAGGGGCCATTGGGGCAGTGCGACCCATACCATGGAAAATGGAGGATCCTGTATGGGTTCCTCAGTGGCCCTTGTCCTCCGAAAAATTGGAAGCAGTAGCGCAATTGGTTAAGGAACAATTAAAGTTAAGACACATTGAGCCTTCGACATCTCCATGGAAGCTGTGATTAAAAAGAAGACATGCAATTGGAGATTGTTACATGATTTAAGAGCCATTAATGATCAAATGAATATGTTTGGTCCTATTCAATGGGGCCTTCCCATTTTGTCTGCCCTACCCAAAGATTGGAATCTAATTATTGTGGATATTAAGGATTGCTTCTTTTCCATACCATTATTTCCCAAAGATAGACCTAGATTTGCCTTCACTGTCCCCTCCTTAAATCAAGGGTAACCTGATCGGCATTATCAATGGAAGGTGTTACTCTAAGGAATGAGTAATAGCCCTACCATATGTCAACTTTATGTTCAAGAGGTGCTGTTGCCCTTAATAAAACAGTATCCATAGCTTCCGGTTCCGCTCACGGGACCAAGTGCTGTCTGCAGAGTCCCAGTGCACTCTGGAGCAGAGGTGGATAAACTCTACAGATCATCAGACCCGCAGCTCCTGCTGAGGGAAGCTGCATGGCTACCCACCACCACCTCGAACAGAGAAAGATAACATCTGTAGGGGTCTCTGAAGGACAGACTCAGACCCTGCCCAGGGGTTAGGAGGGGTCACCAGGCCCAAACACCTATATCCTAACCTGGGAGGAAGAGTTGAGCTCCCATAGCTTCTGGTTCTGCTCCCAGGAACAAGTGATATCTGCAGAGCCCCATCACACTCTGGAGCACCGGAGGATAAACTCTGCAGGTCATCAAACCTGCAGCTCCTGCTGAGGGAAGCTGCATGACTACCCACCACCACCTTGAACTGAGCAAGCCAACATCTGCAGGTGTTTCTCAAGGACAGACTCGGACCCTGACCAGAGGGGTGACAGGAGGCACACAAATCCAAGTGCCACAACTGACCAGGAGCTATCTAATTGTGAACCACTGAAGCCATGGGAAAACATCAGTGAAAAAAATTATATAATAATACAAAGGACAACATGGTAACTCTGTAAGAGAGTAGCCAACTTACAAGTACAACACCTGAACTGAGCAATGAGGAGGAAACAGAAGCAACACCAAAAATTCCTTTTTGATGATCATCAAAGCTCTAAAAGAAGATATGAAAAAAAGAAATAGAAGAAAATACAAACGAAAAATTGAAAGAGATGAATAAATCTATGAAAGAAACATGCCAGGAACTAAAAGCTGAAATAAAAGCTGAAATAGAAGCAATAAAAAAGGTGCAAAATGAGGCAAAGATGGAAATAAAAAAACCTGAAAAAAAAGCTGGAACTACAGATACAAGCATAACAAACAGAGTTCAAGAGATGGAAGATAGAATCTCTGAAGTGGAAGACTCAGTACCTCAAATAGATATATGAGTCAAAGAAAATACTAAAATTAAAAAAAGCCATAACTCAAAATGTTCAGGAAATCTGGGACAGCATGAAAAGACCTAATTTAAGAATAATAGGAATAGAAGAAGGAGAAGAAACCAGCTCAAAGGCAGAGATAATGTTTTCAATAAAATCATAGAAGAAAACTTCCCTAACCTGAACAAGGAAATGCCTATAAAGATACAAGAAGCTTACAGAACACCAAATAGATATGATCCCCCAAAAAAGTCAGCATGCCACATTTTAATCAAGCCACAAAACATATAGAACACAGAAAAATTTTAAGAGCTGCAAAAGAAAAGGGCCAACTCACATATAAAGGCAGACCCATCAGAATAATGCCTGATTATTCAATGGAAATGATGAAAGCTGGAAGGTCTTGGTCAGAAGTTATACTGACACTAAAACACCATGGCTGCCAAACTAGAATACTATACCGCACAAAATTATCAATCACAATAGATGGTGTAAACAAGGTATTTCAGGGCAAAATCAGACTGAAAGAATATCTATCTACCAACCCATCACTACAGAGAGTATTAAAGGGAAAACTCCAACCTAAGGATCTCAAATACACTCATGAAATCACAAACATTCAATACATTCACAGAAGAGTGCCCTAGAGAAAGGAAATACAAACAAGTAGCCACCAAAAATGTCAGGAAACATGAATCAATGGTCACTAATTTCCCTTAATATCAATGGTTTCAACTCTCCTATAAAACGTCACACACTAACAAGATGTATACAACAACAGAAGCCATGATTCTGTTGCCTGCAAGAAACACACCTCAACTGCAAAGAAAGACACAGGCTTAGAATAAAGGGTTGGGAAAAGATTTTCCAGTCAAATGGTACTAAGAAACAAGTAGGGGTTGTAATCCTAATATCTAACAAAGTAGACTTTAAGCTAAAAGCAATAAAAAGGGACCAAGATGGTCACTACTTATTCATCAAAGGAAAAATTGGTCAAGAGGAGATTTCAATCTTAAATATTTATGCTCCTAATATAGGGGCACCAACATATGTAAAAGAAACACTGCTAAAGCTCGAATCCCACATCAGTTCTTACACTCTAATAGTGGGCAACTTCAATACCCCACCTTCAACCCTGGATATATCAACCAGACAGAGTCTCAACAGAGATATAAGGACTCTAAATGAGGTTATGATGCAAAAGGATTTCATAGATATCTACAGAACCTTCCACCCAAACGCAAAGGAATATACATATTTCTCAGGTCCTCATGGAACTTTCTCCAAAATTGACCACATAATTGGTCATAAAGCAAATATCAGCAGATACAAAAAATTGGAAATAATCCCTTGTAACATATCAGACCACCAGGGCCTAAAATTAGAGTTCAACAACATCAAAATCCAAAGAAAGCCTACCAACTCATGGAAACTAAACCTCAATCAGCTGAACCATATTTGAGTCAAGGAAGAAATTAAGAAAGAAATCAAAATCTTCCTAGAATTCAATGAAAATGAATCTACAACGTATCCAAGCTTGTGGGACACAATGAAAGCAGTCTTAAGAGGAAAATTCATAGCATTAGATGCCTATATAAAAACCTTGAGAAATCCCACACTAGAGACATAACAGTGCAGCTGAAAGCCTTAGAACAATTAGAAGCAAACTCACCTCGAAGGAGTAGATGGCAGGAAATAATCAAACTTAGAGCTGAAATCAATGCAATTGAAACAAAAGGATCAATACAAAGAATCAACGAATCTAAGAGTTGGTTCTTTGAGAAAGTTAACAAGATAGAAAAGCCCTTAGCCAAACTAATCAAAAAACAGAGAGAGAGTGTCCAAATTAAAAAAATCAGAAATGAAAATGGAGACATAACCACAGACCCCCAGGAAATATAGTGAATTAAGTCATATTTTGAAAATCTGTATTCCACAAAAACAAAAAACCTAGAAGAAATGGACAGCTTCCTGTACAGGTTCCATCTACCAAAATTAAATGAAGATCAGATTAATTACCTAAACAGGCCTATAACCCTTATGGAAATTGAAGCTGTCATTAAAAACCTCCCCAAAAATAAAAACCCTGGTCCAGATTGTTTCAGTGCCAAATTCTACCAGACATTCAAAGAAGAATTTCTACCATTATGCCTCAAACTATTTCCCACAGCAGATACTGAAGGAATATTGGCAAATTCCTTTTATGAGGCCACAATCACCCTAATACCCAACCCACACAAAGACACAACAAAGAAGGAAAATTACAGAACAATTTCCCTCAAGAATATTGATGCGAAAATTCTCAACAAAATTTTGGCAAACTGTATACAACAATGCATAAAAGATATCATCCACCATGACCAAGTAGGCTTCATCCCAGAAATGCAGGGCTGGTTTAACATACGAAAAACTATAAATGTTATCCATCGTATAAACAAATTAAAGTAACAAAACCACATGATCATATCCTTAGATGCGGAAAAAGCCTTTGACAATATCCAACACTCCTTTATGATTAAAGCCCTGGAGAGATCAGGAATACAGGGAGAATACCTAAACATAATTAAGGCGATTTACAAGAAGCCGACAACCAGTATGAAACTTAATGGAGAAAAACTCAAAGGAATCTCACTAAAGTCAGGAACTAGACAAGGATGTCCTTTCTCCCCTTATCTATTCAATATAGTTCTCAAAGTTTTAGCTAAAGCAATAAGGGAACAAAAAGAGATTAAGGGGATACAAATTGGAAAAGAAGAAGTGAAGCTATCCCTATTTGAAGATGATATGATTGTACACATAAGTGACCTACAAAATTCTTCCAAGGAACTGCTACAGCTGATAAACACCTTCAGCAATGTAGCAGGATACAAGATGAACTCAAAGAAATCAGTAGCCCTTCTATACACAAAAGATAGAAGAGCTGAAAGAGAAATAAGGGAAACATTACCCTTCATATTAGCTGGAGATAGTATAAAATACCTTGGAGTAACTATAACCAAAGAAGTAACAGACCTATCTGACAAAAATTTTAAATCATTGAAGAAAGAAATTGAAGAGGATATCAGAAAATTGAAAGCTCTCCAATGTTTCTGGATTGGTAGGATCAAAATAATAAAAATGGCAATTCTACCAAGGGCAATCTACAGATTCAATGCACTGCCTATCAAAATCTCAACAAAATATTTTTTGGCCCTTGAAAGAACAATACTCAATTTCATTTGGAATAACAGGAAAGCCAGGATTGTCAAAATAATTTTACTCAACAAAAGAACCACAGGAGTTATCACCATCCCTGACTTCAAGCTATACTATAGAGCTACAGTAATAAAAACAGCCTGGTACTGGTATAAAAACAAACTTATGGACCAATGGAATAGAATTAAGGATCCAGACATTAACCCAAATACCTATGAACACCTGATCTTTGACAAAGAGGCACAAAACATTCAATGGAAAAATGATAGTATATTTAACAAATGGTGTTGGTATAGCTGGATTGAAGTGTATAGAAAAATGCAAATAGATCTGAGCCTGTCACCCTGCACAAAACTCAAATCCAAGTGGATCAAAGACCTCAACTTAACCCCAAACACTTTGAACTTGTTAGAAAAGAAAGTGGGAAATACACTTCTACAAATTGGCACAGGTGACCACTTCCTAAATATAACACCAGTGGCACAGGCACTAAGACCAACAATCAATAAGTGGGATCTCCTGAAGTTGGGAAGCTTCTGCAAAGCCAAGGACACTGTCAATAGAACAAAACACCAGCGTACAGAATAGGAAAAGATTTCCACCAACCCTACAAGTGATAGAGGACTGATCTGTAAGATATGTAAAGAGCTCAAGAACTTAGAACCCAAAACCCTGAATAACCCTATCAAAAGTGGGGTACAGATTTAAAAAGGGAATTCTCAGCAGAGTTACTACGAATGGCTGAAAGGCATCTGAAAAAGTGCTATTCATCTTTAGCCATCAGAGTAATGCAAATTAAAACAACTTTGAGGTACCATCTAACACCTGTTAGATTGGCTAAGATAAAAGGCACAGATGATAGCCTATGTTGGAGAGGATGCAGAGCAAGGGGAACACTCCTACATTGTTGGTGGGAGTGTACGCTTGTTCAGCCACTTTGGAATGCAATATGGATGTTTCTCAGAAAATTGAGAATCATTCTCCCCAAGGACCCAGCAATACCACTTGTGGGTGTATACCCTAAAGAGCACATTCACACTCCACAGGTATTAGCTGAACTATGTTCATACCAGCAATATTTGTAATAGCAAGAATCTGGAAACAACCTACATGTCCCTCAAGTGAAGAATGTATAAACAAACTGTGGTACATCTACACAATGGTATACTACTCAGCAGTAAGAAAAAATGATATCCTAAAATTCACAGGCAAATGGATGGATTTGGAGAATATCCTCCTGAGCGAAGTATCACAAACTCAGAGAGATATGCAGGGGATGTACTCACTCACTAGTGGTCTCTAAACAAACAAACAAGAAAAAACCAAACATGCCCAAGTGGCAACCACAACCACTGACCACCTTGGGATCAGATACACCCTGGACTGAACCTTCGAACCCCATTCCAACTATAGGAACACCTATTTCACTCTTGAGGGAGAGGGTACAAAACTGGATTTGCCAGGAGTGGAGACTGATCCAAGCATTATTGGGTCAGTGGGACCATAGGACAGTCTGCTCCCTGCCCAGGGAAGGGATGGGGAGTTGCAGAGAAGAAAAATGTCAATATGTGATGGGTGGGGGAAGGGACTTTGAATAAGGATATTCAGGGATGGGAAAAAAAATTTCAGAGGGAAAGCTGAACACATAGTAAATATATGTGTAGCAATCGTATTTGCATTACCACCCTTGATAAGCCATGCGTGTGATACTTATCCTGTTCATAGTTATTGTTAACTTTCCTCATTTTAAATTCATGTTACTTTTTTTTTGTTAAATACAAAATAAAAAAAAAACAGTATCCGCTGCTAATTGTAATTCAATACATGGATGATATTTTATTACGTTATAAAGATTTAATAATGCTTCAAAAGGCCTATTCCCTCTTGCAGAATACTTTGCAGCAATGGGGACTACATATTGCTACAGAAAAGGTTTAAATCACAGAGACCAGACAATTTTTGGGATCTATAGTGTCCCCTACAAAGATTGTCTTGCAAAAGGTATAAATAAGGAGTGATAACCTTCATACCTTGATTGATTTTCAAAACTTATTGGGAGATATTATTTGGCTCCAACCTTTTTTGAAGATCCCCACCATAGAGTTAAAACCTTTGCTTGATGTTTTAGAGGGGGATTCTCATATTACCTCCCCCGGAGCCTTACAGCTGCAGCAAGTCAAGCCCTACATAAGGTAGAGGCAGCCTTACAGAATGCACAATTACAATGTATTGATGAGAAGCAGGATTTTGCTTTATTTGTTTTTAAAACACTTCAATTGCAAACTGCTGTATTATGTCAAGATGGGCTGCTACTATGGATCCATCCCAAAGTTTCTCCCGCTAAGAGTATAGATTGGTACCCTGAAGCTATTGCACAATTAGACATGAGAGGGCTAACGTCTGCCATTGCCCATTTTGGATGAGAACATAGACTTCTTTTTTTTTTTTTTTTTTTTTTTT
>PVIH01025546.1:0-20470 GCA_004025045.1 Sigmodon hispidus
CACCTTGCAGGCAAGGCCCCAGAGGATTGGTCTCCCAAGAAAAACACACTTAGCCCCAAGGGCCAGTGCCTTCAGCACATCATTGCCGGTTCGAACCCCACCATCCATGTACACTTCAACTTTCCCTTTGACAGCGGCCACCACTTCTGCCAGAGCATCAATCTGAAAAGAAATGCACATTGTAGATTCAGGTTTTTCTTTTTTGTTTCTCATGGGGTCATGCGAGGAATGGCCTCTCAAAGTATAATAGGGCAGGGAACTTCAGGGAAAGTCGAAGGTTTTCACGTTTTCCTCCAAATATGCTCACAGCTGTGGGAACTCAGCATCCTCCTCCTGAGACCTGGAGACCCCTGAGGATCAGATGAGACTCCTGCTCACTGTCTCTCCAGCTACTTTACATCTGCCCTCTAGTTTAACTTCTGACTAAAAAAAATCCTCTTTAGATCAAAAGATATGCTTGGCTCCTGCTTCTGCATGCAGGGGGACATCTTCCTTTCACAGCATTCAAATCTGTACTATAGAGCCTGATGAAAATCAAAGTCATTTTGTCCTCATTGCTCTCAGTTCCAAACATGACTGTCATCTTCATCTGGCACCCGCAGGTCCTTGGCTCCTCCATGTGCAAAGAGGAGGTCAGCAAGCCCCTCATAGGGTCAGGGATGAGGGTGTTTGAACAGGCAGCTCTAGGCTGCCTTTAGTTATTATCTATGATCCTCTTAAGGAAACCAGGGAAAGGCATTGAAATGGAGCCCCCAGACCATGACACTGTGGAAGCTGCCAGAGTCTGAGCAGAATAATAATTTTTTTTAATGTAGAAAATAAATTTGATGGGCTAGAGAGACAGCTCAGCTGTTAAAGGCTAGGCTCACAACCAAAAATATAAGAAAATAAATTTGATGTGTATATAGAGTGAGCCCTGAATTTATTTTGGACTTAAGTAAAAACTCATGTTCATGTATTGTTATTTGGAATATTTTCACAATGTTGTGAAAAAGGAAATAAGCCTATTTATAAGATTTCTTTATTTATACTCAGAAGTGCACCTGATAATAACTTAGAAGTAGTATGAAGAGGCTAAGAATGGTAGTGCCTATAAACCTAGCACTCAGGAAGCAAAGTTCAAGAGAACCAGGAGTTTAGGGGAGCCTGAACTGCATAAGACCCTCGGTCAATAAAAATTAGGGCCTGTGAGATGTCTCAGCAGGTAGAGGCATTTGCTTCACCCACTCACACACAGAGACATAAGTGAGCACACACACACACACACACACACACACAATACACACACAGAGAGAGAATAAATAAATGTCAAAAAATGACAAAAATAATATGTGAAAGAAATAAAAATAGAAATTAATTTCAGCGTAGGGTGCAGAGCATTTTTAATGGGTCAGAACAGAACATTTACTGTAGTTCTCTGAAAATTCTCTGCTTGATTCCAAGAGGAAGCACAAAACAGTATTTTCTGTGGAAACTCACAGAACAGGCTTCCTCATTTCCTTTAAGGATTTTCTTTTACAGATGCAATCATGAAGGTCATGTTCAGGCTTAAGGATGAGGCAGAAGTGTTGATAAGGTTAAAAGCCAAAGCTATGTTCTGGTCCTTCACCTGGTTTCCTTGTGAGTTCAACACTCTTGTGTGAGTCATGGCTCAGGGAGAGAAGTGTTAGCTATCTCAAGGCACTCTCCACTGAGGTTTGGGATTTGTTAGCTGCATCAAACTTTGTGCTCATTGAAAATAAATATATGAGAAGAAATGGAAAAAACAAATACAAAATCCATTATTAACAATGAAGCCCTAATAACTCAGCCTGTGATTTGGAATGTAAGCCAGATCCTGGAAGTGCAGGGTCCTTTTCAATCCCATACTCCCTTGGTTCTCCTCATCCTCTCTTGACTATAGTTCACGATCCAGCTTTCTTCACTGGGTGACACAGCAGACTGAGCCCCTCACCATACAGACCTGCCATTGCACTCTTCTCATTAGTGACGGCCTGGCAGAGGCCTGAGATAGTCTCTGTAAACCTCAATACAGAGGAATTTCTACTTCTTGGAATATACCCTTTAAAGGATTAATCAAAGAGATGCTTAAGATTTTAATTTTAAGGTCACTGATACATTTTTAAAAATTTTTTTAGAAAAGAAAAATAAATCTATATAGTGGTGCATGTCTGTAATTCCCACACTTGGGAACAGAGTGAGGAGTCTGAAGATCCAGAGCTAGTATGGGCCACATTATGTGACTTTGTCCAAAACAACAAACAAACCACACAAAAAGGAACAAAGTAGAGAAATACTGAAATCAATGCAGATGTTCAGCAATAAGGGTTTGATTATGTAATTTGTCCATTCATGACACATCATTAAAAGAAGAGAGACTTATGAATAAAAGTATGTGCCTAATACATTAGGCAACTGAAAAGAAGTAAATTATGAAGCATACTTTCAAACCAAAAAGATCTGTTTGTGTTAATAAGAACCAAAAAAATGAACATCAATGCTTGTGATTAAATTAAGTGTTTAAAAATTATTTATGTATGTTTTATAAGAGGCAAAAAGAATTGATGGGGGAAAGCGTCACTTCTGCTTGTTAAAATGAGACTAGCTTTGTGCGAAAAGATGGCATAAATATATCTATGAAGACAAATTAACAACCGATTCCCACTGAAGACCCCCTCCGTACTCCCTTTCCTCATTTTCTCTCCAGCATCATGCAGAATGGATACACGTTTGCAAGCTGGTATAAGCTATTATAGGTTTTAAGTAAGGATTCACCAGTGTACTGTGCACTAGTGAATCAGTGCATTTCAGACCCATTTTGAAAAATACTTATGCATCTATGTGAGGTGTTGCTCCTTCCTGCATTGTGTCAGATAGAAAGTATGGAGTTGACTAAATATTCATGAAGACATATCAGTTTTAATCTGGTCACAGCTGGTTGAAGGCAGGGTCTTCAGTGCTTTTGAACAACTCTCTTAGTCTACGTCATTATCTGTTGTTAACTTGTACATGTTAGTTGATGGATCCTAACTGATAATATGGATATATCTATTTCGCAGCAGTGTCACAAACTTTAGACGTATTACAATACAGTTTATAAAAATAGTAAAAGCAAACAACAAAAGAAACACATATTAAAAATTCATAGGCAATACCTGTGATAAAGGAAAGGATGATGTTTACAAAATTTAGTAGGGGGATTTGCTGTAGAGATGCATAGAGCATTCAGACACATGCCTCGTACTTACTGAAGCAGGAACCTCATCAAGCTGCCTCCCACCATGGTTGGATACATAGATGCCTTGAACGTTGTGTTTCAGGGCTAATTCTGCATCCTCTTTTGTCAAAATTCCTTTCAGGATAATGGGCAATTGAGTTATACTCTGAATCAAGGAGAGATCATCCCAGCAGAATGATGAACTTGGCAACATCAGGGGGCCAGAGTTTGTGGAATTTTTCTGTAGGGAACGAGAAGGTTAGGGCTAGTGATTCACTCAAAAGATGAGACTCACTTGGAGCACTGTTATTCATAAGCTATGGAGACTGAGCATCATTATCCAACACTGATTCTAACACCTTCCTCCCAAAAAAACTATAAAATTTCTACTTAAGTGAAGGGGTTCATAAAAAAATTAATCAATGTCTTTGCTTGATAATTATTCAATTATTTTAGGATTTGGAGACACAGTGACAGATAAGACAAATCTCCACTTTGAAAGAATGCAGAGTATACCATGTGAGATGAGTAAGAAAAATAACTGTGGGTCAGTTTGACATTTTCTTTCTTCTTTTCTCTTCCTTCCTTCTTTTTCTGTTGGTAATTTTGAGAGAGGGATTCTTGTGTAATAACTTTGGCTGTCCTGGAACTTGTTTTGTAAAGCAGGCCCTCCTCAGACTCACAGAGATCCCCCTGACTTTCCATCCTTGGTGATGGGGTTAAAGATGTGTGCAAACACTGTCCAGATCCTTTGACATTATGGTTGAGTTATGTATGGACCAATAAAACCAAAGCAGTAAGAACCCTAAACTAGGCATGGCCCAATATCTAGCCTTGGCTCACAGTATGCAGCAAGTTTCCTTACATTTTGATGTGTCTCTTGGTTCAAGGACACCCAGAGAAATCATAGCTTTCCACTGGATGAAAAGGTCATTACCACTGTAGCCATGATTTTCACTCTCAAGGGCAGCACGTCCTGTTTGATAGTTAGAATTTAATAAAGTGTCCATTGTAGTTCCTTAATAGAAAGGATTCCAAAGAATGTGCAGGACTGCCATGATGCTGAGGAGTTTTAAGTGTTCAGGGCAGCAGTTTTGGGGATCTTGATGGCTGGACTCGCCAGCTATACACCTGTGCTGTGAGCATACTTTTCAAAGAGTCAGTTTGTCTACATTTCATGAGAAACAATCACTTTCTGAATGCATCACAAAACAGAAAAGATAAGGTGAATACTTTAGTTTGCTCTCCACTCCCTGCACAGCTCCTCTCTAAGGCTCTCCTGTCTCCCAGCGTCAGCCGTGACTGAACACCTCTGATGACAGGCTGAGCACATTCGGAGACTGGAGCATTCAGTTTTGCCTGAAACTGTGGGCAGCTGAATCCAGGTCTGACACTGTAACTGATGCCACTCTTGTGTCTGCTACAACAGGGCACGCAGGGAAAAAGAAGGCATGAGAGATGGAAAAAGGAGGGAGACATGGATGAGGGAAGGAAGGATGAAGGAATAGATAAAAGGAAAATAATGATCATTTTTATTCTAATCACTTCTTATAATTAATGCCCTTAGACTCTGATATCTTTCTTACCCCTTCAGGTGATCGAAGGTCCTTCAGCATTATGTTTGCCTCTAAATTCAGCTGGTTTCTTAAGTCCTGTCTTCTTTTGCCAATTACTGGTGCATCTATAGTGATCACCAAAGCTTTGAACCCCAAGACTTCTACTCTCTGAATCAGCTGTTTATTGAGATCCCAGTTTGACTGCACATAGAGTTGGAACCATCGGAAGCCTCTGGGGGCAGCAGCAACAATGTCTTCCAGGATACAGCTGGTGTAAGTGCTGGTGATATAGCAGACACTAACTTCTTGAGCAGCTGAAAAGCAGAAAGTGTGACCCAGCTTGGAAGGCAGAGTTGTTGGAACTGGCCTCTGACCAGGTTGCCAAATGAGTGTAGAGAAAGTCCAAGTTCATTTTACTTCTCTACAGGGCAGGATGAGAGATTGTTTGTTCACTGGTAAGGCCTCGTGTGTGTGTGTGTGTGTGTGTGTGTGTGTGTGTGTGTGTGTGTGTTCTCATCTGTGTAAGCTTCTCTGTAAATCTTTTTCTTCATAATAAAGATTTTCTAATAAGAGATGATATTGAATTCCCAGAACTGCCATTGACTGTGTCAAACCCTTGTGTGTGTGTGTGTGTGTGTGTGTGTGTGTGTGTGTGTGTGTGAAAACTCTCTATTAATTTCTTGGTGGAAGAGAGGGGATTTAAGGAGTGGAGATGTTGGTTCACTTAAAAATTATGAGTTTTGTAATGGAAGATGCACATATCTGAAAATTAGAAGACTGAGTCTCACATCTCTTTTTCTATGTGGTTCTAGTAGTTCCTTTATTTATTATATGGAAAAGGTAGTAAGTTTTGTTGGTGTGGGATGCCAATATGCTGTGAATAAAGGACTGTTTGTCCATGGCAGGCATCATAGAAGAAGGAGGCAGAGAAAATGGAGCATAGATAGGAGAAGGAGGGTGGAGTCAGAGACATGACCCAGATAACCAAGAAGAAACATGTAAGGGACACAGGAGAGCTCTGAGCCACCAGCCAGGAGAGGTTAATGGAAATGGGTTGAATTAAGATAAAAGAACTAGCTAGTAATATGCTTGAGACATAGCCCAAGCAGCATGAAATTAATAGAGCATCTAAGTCATTTTGGGAGGGGGAAAAACAGCCATGGGAAAGTCTAGCCTTCTGGCTAGATGGGGCTAGAAACCTCATGTTACAATATGTTATGACTATTGAATCATTATTTCTTAACTAGTACTTTCATCATTTAGTGTCCAGAGAATTTGTCCTAATCAAATTTAATTTTTGATTTTTACAATCTACATGCTGTGTCAAGCAAACATTGGCCAAAGAAATCTCTTTGTTACCATTTTTTTTCAAGATAGCATTTCTTTGTGTAGCTTTTGCAATTCTGGAACTATTTTTTAGACCAGACTGACCTTAAACTGACCTAGATCCTCCTGCCTCTGCCTCCAAAGTGCTGGAACTAAAGGCATTGGGCACCACCAAGCTTTACCACCATTATTAATTCTAACAATATGAATGCCTATAAGGCCCTTTTGTAACAGTTCATGCTGCTCCCTGTCACTGCTGCCTTGAGGCCTATCACATCTGGCCTTCTGGAAAGGTAGCCTTCAGGTGGGATGATTCATACCTCTGGCTGTGCCCCTTTCTCCATCTGGCCAGGCAACAGAGTGAAAAGCTGTGGGTGAGATGCAGATGGGGGCCTTGATCTCCTGCCCCTGGATTGTGGTCCTGGTGTCCACCTCTGACACATCTCTCAGGTATCTGGGGCGAAGGCGTATTCTGCGCCAGACAATAAGGTAGGTTATTCTCTAACATCATCATGTTTCCTGCAGCTGGGTCCCTGGTTTGCAGTGCAGGTCTGAGCAACTTAGAGCTCTGATCCCTTGATGGGATTAGTTGGCTGCTATTGAGCAAGCAGTGTAGGCTCAAGATGAAGCTAATCTTGAGAGAACCATTTCCTGCCACCAACCCAGCCATTTTAGAGCTATTGGTGAACCAGAGTCCACCTGAGACTCTGTCTGACTCTGTTAGATTCCTGCTTCTGCATCTTGCCCCTCACTGCTGAGATGCTGAATTTAGTCTTTATCAGCAATGAAGACACATAGAAAGAAAAGGAAGGAAGAAATCTTAGGTATCCCCAGAAAGAAGACAAGCAATAAAAAGAGGCAGAATCCTAAAAAGAAAAAAAAATATGTCCATTCCAACCCTTCAACCACCACTCCTAGCCCAGGAGACTGATTCATTTAACCTAAGCACTGCTTTCAGCGATGTAAGGTAGTTCACACATGACATCTAAAACATTATTTAATGACAAATAAAAATGTAGATATTACTGGTTGACAAATGCTCTCTGTTTTCAAGGCCATTTCTCACCCTAAGCACCCTTTGATCTTATTTTCTCCAAACTTGAGTCCATTTTCCTCCTTCACATTTTTCTCTTCCAAGGCAGAGGTTTCAGGAGTTCAAGAGGTCTAGATCTACATCCAAGGTTCTCTGCTGGGTTCTCAAATGGTCCTGTGCTGTCTTTACATGATACAAGGTTGCTGGCCTGCAGAGAGCTGATGACTCATTTCCTCTAGATCTGAACCACATTCTCTCTACAAAACTCCCCAGCTCCCTGTGCCTCACCCCACAGCAACATAAAGCAAAGGAAGCCATTTTTCTGAATATGTTGTGTTTCTAAGGCAGACACCAGAACAGTCACCATCTACGGGACTCTCAAGCAATGCACATTAGAGTAACAATCAAAAGGATGAAGGGAAGACCTTTTAAAAGCTGCGATGTTGTCATTGTAAGTGATGCCCTCATCAGCTTCTCCTTCAATGAAGTCCCAAGATGTCTTAGATAGCAGCTTTTGTGCATGTGTCTTAAAGTCTTCCAAACACACCAAAGACATTTCTGGACCTTCAAAAAAAAAAAAAAAAAGAAAACCCAGTGAGAATATTTTGGACATAAAAGGGAGGGAGGCAAAAGTTGGAACAAAGTATAAAGCTATTTAGGTGCAACATCTATATTTTGGTGTTCTTCAACTGAATGTGTTCACTGCTGATCCCCAAACCAGAAAACCTCCATCTTCTCCTGACCACTCTCAACATCTGATTATGTGGTTTTCTCAATGTCTACCTTGACTACTTCCAGTGTCCTACATCCCTGTATTAGATCTGGTTGAGTCTGTACCACATCTTAAGAGATTACAACCTCTTCCAAAGGTCTCTTGCCTTCTCAGCACCTTCCAAGTTTTTAAAATATTCATGAAATGAAAGTTTCTTTGCACTCCTGGCTTCTCCACCTGCCCATACCACCCTACCTGCCCCTTTTCAGGACCTGCCTCCTAACTGACTACTTGGCTTCATGTCTCAGTGACATTCCTTTTCTTTGGCATTCATATCACTCTGTGAAAAGTCAGGACTGATATCTGTGAGAGTTTTTGGGAACCCCAGGATGTCCTAATTGCCAAAGATTATAAACAATATATTGAGAACAACTGATTATGTGGTTGCTCCAATTGCAAGGTGATTGAACCATGATGCCAAAATGTTATCACCTTCTACTTCTTTGTCAAGAACACATCTTGCTGCTCCCATCTATGCCTTCAATGTTCTCAACCCTGTAAATAGCACCTGGTGCTTCTGATACAAGCACAGAAGGAGTGATAGGGCAGTATGTTCTCCAGGAGGAGTGAGGACAATGAGATTAATGATTGCAAAACTGCTGTAGATACCAGGGTTGGTCAGAGACTTCAGAGCTCTTACATGAGAAGATTTTGGGAAAAAAGGATGGGAAATGCAAACTTTACAGCTCTAGCTAATCTTGATGCAGGATATAATAGTGTCAAAATTAGCCTGAATTTACAAGTAGAATCAAAGGACTTTTTAAGACATTAGCTAGAGGAAAAGTGTACATACTAGAAACTCAGATGTCAATCAGATTGACAAAGGACCAAAAAGCCACTTGAAAATGTGGGATGTGAGGGCTGGAGAGATGGCTCAGCGGTCAAGAGCAATGACTGTTTTTCCAGAGGATCTGAGTTCGATTCCCAGTATCCACATGGCAACTAACAACTATCTGTGATTTCAAAATCTGACACCCTTACACAGTTATACATGCAGGCAGAACACCAATTCACATAAAAATAGAAATAAACATAAAAAAGAATTTAAAAATATTTTAAAAAAAGAAAATGTGGGGTGTGAAAAATGTTGGCTTGTGTAGAGATGAGACAGAACAGAACTGAGGGCAAAAGGAGCCAGGAAGAAGTTTGGGAAAGTCCAACAGAGAAGTACCACATAATTTCTACCTAAGAGGATAAACAAAAGGTCTGTGACAAAAACAGAGTCCCTGGAATGGGTAAGCTTTAGATAAAGATCAGGAAAAGGCACTGGAGTTCATGTATAGATCTTTGCATAGGTAACCTTGTGATAGATGAGCAGAAGCTCCTGAGGTGCTGAATTAATCTAACAAAATCCAGCAATCATCTTTAATTTAACTCACCCCTACCTACCATCACTGATGCATCAAACAAATGGCAAAACCATAAATCCAGAAACCCAAGCCACTGCATTACACACTTAACATCCAACTATCTTGAACTTGCTTGTTCATAATTCTGTGTACATAGAAAAGTTAATATAGCAACCTTTAGAATGTCATTGATCAGAAGGCCTGCTTTCTACATTAGATCTTGGCTTATGGCTGTAAACTTTCTGATGAGAGAGGATTGATAAGAATGATAATGAAAATGAAGTGGCTTTTGTTTTTACAAACAATGTGATTTATGCTAAACATCTGCTTTCCTTGTAGGAGCCTAGGACTTTGGTACAGAAGGTGGTCATATGACCAGCCCTCAGCATGAACCTGTAGGCACAGAGTCTCCAAGTGTCTGATCTCAGCTTTAGACGATTCAGTGCTTTTCTTGGAATCTTATACTTGTTTATTTTCTCCAGAACTTCTCCTGTCCTAACTTTATCTTTTCACTGAAATAACTCACACTCTCAACTCTATGCTGAGTTCTGTGAATTCTCCTAGTGAATTCACTGATCTATACTATAATCATGGCTTTAGGATGCATGGAATTACTGTGTAGATGCATTGATTACTTCAATCTAGTATTCCTTTGTGTTCCATGGCTCTGCTTTGATGGGTGTAAATTTCCAGTAGATTTTGATTGTTGGCATCCTACACATTAAATGCCTAGGGCACTACTGTTCTTGTTAACATGTCTAGCATAAAAATAGCACAGAGCTGAAGTATAATCCTAGAGAAACAGTTCAGTGTTACCTGTCTATAGTATTGTGATTATGGGATTTGAAAACTGTTTGACAATAGAGCATTGGCTCAACATCCTTAAATGTAACCAAAGCTGTGGTTTTCACACACCCACCTAATCTTTCTACTAGTAGCTGTCAACATCTCTGTGAAGTAGACAGAGGTGCTAAAGCTACTAATCTCTTTCTTTTGAATTCAGAGAGAATGAGGCTCAGAAAATAGGATGATTAGACAGTATAGTATTATAGACAATGACTTGGGAACCATATCTCTGTTAGCCCCCAAAGTGATAGATGCTTGCCTCCAATTCAAAAGTAAAGAGCAGCATTGTTATAGTAGTATTTTAAAATATAAGTTTCATGTAAAATTTATATATAATGTACCAAGTATGTCTATGAATTTTGATCAGTAATTTAAAATACATGTTAAACTGCATTTAAGTAAATATCAGAAGCTTAAACTTGCAATTATCTACTTTTTCTTTTTATGGTTTATGTAGAGGTCAGTAGAGTACTGTGTTTATTATTCCTATTAAAAAAAACAGCTATTGTTGAGAGTTACAGTTAAAGTGATCAATCACACTTTGTCATTCAAAGCGTTCCCCACATTTGAGAAAGAACTTAGTGCAGTTTTTGTATATCGCCTTCTGCTTCACACCAGAGTTGAAATCAGAAGGTGACGGGGGAATCTAGTCATCCACTGACCCTCCTGTGACCCTGTCCTCTCCTTCTTTCCTGAGCTTCGCTTCTGGTCTTTTGGACTCTGACTGTCCTGAGAAGCAGGCTGGACATAAAGAAAGCCTCTGTCCATAGATACATGTGAGATGCTGCTTCGGGAGTCTTAGCTCCTTTTAAGCCTCCTCAAGCTCATTCAGGGTTGAAAATTGCAGAGAAACCATTCAGAAGTTAGTAGTGATATGAAAATCCTAGAGTAAGGATGTTCAGATATCTGCTGCTTTGTCTATGTTCAAACTCTGATCCCTGACTCAAGATTTAAGCTGAGTCAGTTATGCTAGTAACTCAACCTTTTCCTTTGAATGGTTTATAAGTTACATGTTGCTTTTACTTGAGAAGCTCTGGAGTATTGGATTTTGTATTTGGTTGTTAGAATCTGGGTTCTCCGTGGAGAGAATCATGGGACTGAGAGACACCGGGCTGGGGCTGGGGTGGGAGGGAGGGTGGAGGGGAATATTTTGCCTTGCTGAAGGCTTCTTTGGTAACTCAGGATGTTCAAGGTCCTTCAAGGTCCCTGGCCTGGTCTCTTGGAATTTAGGCCAAGATATGGAATGTCAAAGATAAGATCAAGGCCAAGGTTTTCGAGATTGTAGGGTTCAAGTTTGACTAAAGCTCTGTTTCAACCTCAAGGTTAGATATCATAAAAGGCAAGATAATCGTCAGAGCCTTTATCTGAAGCAATTGTCTTTTAAAAAAGCTACAATACAACCATGGCTAAGTTATTAGGGAAAGTGTAGCTGGATGGGTATAGCACGCTTTCAGCATAAGGGGTCTAGAACTGAGGACTTGATCCCTTAGGCAAACAGTATGGATCACAGGATCACAAGGGATAATAGCCCTGGGACTAGGCAGAGGAGGCCCCAGGACAACCACAGCAGGAGAGGCAGCCAATGGGAGAAGGATGGGATAAATTAACAGGTCTGCCCTCAGAGTAAGCATAGGAAGGGAGTGCTGCAGCACAGGGGTGCTTTGGGGAACAGAGTGTCACATTTGTTTGAGAGTTAGGAAACAATCTGTTTTGTCAGAGGCTGCAAGGATTAGCACTGTCAGTCAGTCTAGGAACAATTCTGGTCAGATCTCTGGACCATGATGACAAAGATATGGGATCCTGTAGGGACATGATGATCATTCCCTTATTTTATTTGACAGTAATTTCCCCCTTCACCCCAGTGACCCTCAACCACTCCCATTGTCTTATACTCCTTACCTGTCACTTCCTTTCTTATTCTGTGATGATGTGCTGCCATGGGGAGTGTGCTATATGGGTGTTTCTGAACTCTCTCTGCACTAGCGCAAGACACTGATTTGCCTGTGTTCTACTCTAGGAGATTTCTTATCACTGCTCTGGGACATGCTCATTCTAGAGTCCCACAGCACACACTCAGAAGCATCTTGTCACTTCTTACTTAACTTTCTGCTAAATACTTCTCTCTTCCTAGTGTCAGCAACTAAAATGACTGTTTTCAATAAACAACATTTATATATATATAAATTATGTATAAAATAATTTTCAGTTTCTTGTGTTGAATAATGATGACCAATACAACAACACTGTAAATTTTGTATTGTGACTGTGCCAATTTCCAGAAACCTTGTTAATTAATGGATGTTTTCTGTCACTTAGGATTCAATCACTATTATAATATCATTTTGTCTATTGGAAAAATATATTCTAAGCTACAAAGTAATAACTCTTAAGTAGAGTGTTGATGCTGAGGTATGTGTTGATTGTTTGCTTTTTATAGGAGTTAGACACTGATAGAGTTTAGGAAGTCTGGGCCACTTTCAGATTCAGCTAAGCAATGAAGCAATTTTATTAGGCATGTGTGGAACAGCATGATGTTTTCTTTATAACAACAGCAACAATGATGACAATACTTTGTAATGATTTGTCTAACACTTCGTGACATTCAACACAGTGTGTAAGTATCTTATGTTCACTGATGCTTCAATTTCTGGTCATCCCCCAAATAAAATATTATATCCTCCACTTTACAAATGAGAGAAAGATTAAAAGACTTCTTACAGGATGAAACATCTGTTAACTTGTTCTGACTTTAGGTGCCTGGTTGCCAAAGGTGTTTTATTGAATGAAAAATTGGTCAGTACCTTAGATATCTGAAATATCACGGTCTTATGCAGCATTTTACTTCACTTGGCAACATCACAACTCTACCAGAAAGTAGAAAGCTACCAGATAAAGAAGCAAGCAGCAAAACCACTATCCAATCAAGACATTCATCCAGCTCCATCTCTACCCTTTATAGAACATGTCCCATTATGTTACAACATTTGTTGCTCAAAATACAGAGTGCATTTAAGAATTTACTTGTAGATTTTACAAACTGATTTGCTCCTGATGCCCTTAAAGCCACGTGGAACAGGGTATAGAGGAAATAGTTCACCAGCTGCGCAGCACAAAGTGAGTTGTGCTAATTCTCCTTATTTCAAGCCACTGAGAAAGGTGTCCCAAGGGACCCAAATGAGATCTCTGTGTAAACAGAAGTTACACAAATGGTTCCTCTTCTTTTCGTGATAGGCTGAGGAGTTAGAAATTCCAAATGCTCCAAAATCTAAACCTGATGCCAGCAGGATGCTGTTCCATTGCCAGTTCCACACAGGGTGTGCAGGCAAATCACAGCACATTAAATGCCCTTCCGACTATGAGGGGAGAACAAATGAATTTTGTTTTTAGATCTGATGCTTGTCCACAGGGAGTTTCATCCAGCTTACACCAATATTGTTCCAGCATATCTGTATCACCTACCAATCCCTAGACTAGTAACAACTCCCAGTTGTTTAAGGACAGCTGGGATTATATGGCTAGCTCCGCCTAACAGGTTGGTATGGGCATGGCACATGTAGGTTTACTGATCAGATTTAGAACACTTCTCTTCTGCTGCTACAACCATGCAGAGGCCCCATAGTCAAAAGCCAAGACTCTGAGATAAAGGCAGCTTGGGTTCTAAACCTCTATTTGGAAAGAGGAAACAGATGATTTTAAATCAACAAATATGTATTATTTGTATATACACATTTATGTGTTACCTCACTGATATCTTGGGATACATTTTCCAATAGCACCTAGCTTCAACCAGATATTAAGGTGCTATCCTAAATATTAGAGATTAATTGAAAAAATGTAGTTTTTCAGTCTCAGCTCTTCAGACACAGAAAATTTAAAGATGGGATTCAGTATTTCATTCACAGATTACTGAGATAATTTAGGGATTAGTAGGAATGCTTTCCAAGGTAAAGCTGCTGGAAATATGGAGGGAAATCTACACTGATTCTCAAAGGGAACCTCAGGCCATGCAAACTATCATTTACACAAGTTCCAGTAGTTACTGAGTTATATAAATCAGGAAGGACATCACTATCTACCCCAGGGTTCTCAGGGTACAGAAGGATTTGGTACAATGCAGAATCACTAACTGGTTCCCAGTACAGGCTTTGGGAGGTTTTCATTCTGGCAGGCTATAGAAGAACATGGAGACCCCCTTTCTGTTTGATCTGTCTTCTGATTCATCCATTCCATTCAAGCATCAGCTAACTGTATGCCAGTACCACCCTGTCTTATGCAAGTCCTTCCAGCCCTTCCCAGATTGTAGATTCATCTGAGAGCTAATCACAATCCTAAAGAGGCCAGTCCACTTCCAAAGAGCAAGTGTCTCCAAATAAATGACACAAGTGCATTTATTATTAAAAAAATTAGTAACTACATTAAGAAATAGTAGACCTGCCAGTGTAATCTCAATGTAATAAGCACATCTAAGGGTCATGGGTTTTCAGAACCCTTTTAAGTAAACATATTTTGATTGGTTTTTTAATTAATACATAGTCTACCATTTCCAGGTTTCAATTCACCTACTGAATCTTTCTTGCCTGCAGACTCTGATATGACAGCTCCCTCAGTTAATGTCTAAGTGGCCTCCATCACCTGTCCCCAGGTTACCCTCTGCCTAGCTCATACTATGCCTCCTGCAAATGCCTAACCTAGGTAGCACTCACCTGCTATGTTATCTCCTTCCCAGTTCCAAGCTTATAGACAACAACCCAAGACAAACCTGATGTTCAGCTCTTCCAGGAACCAGGGATAGTGGTATGCAGAGGCAACTGTGCAAAGCCTGGTAGAGTAGCTCACTGCCCAGTGATGGGGAACAGAATATTCAGGCTAAATATTAACCTTTTGGTAAAACAGTTACCAGGGACTTACTAAATAACTAGTTCAGATCAAAGTTAGGTTTGATGTGAACTTGAGTGGTATTACAAAGTTTGCTGTCAGATCTAGCTGTTTACAGGGCTCCTGAAATTTGTTGTAAGATTAAACTTTGAATTTTACATTGTAAAATAAATAAATAATAAGTCATTGCTTATTTACATTCAAGCCACCTGTGCATAATAATGGTTAATAGAAGGATTCAAGTGATTTCAGGGAAGAGTTTTTGGTTTTTTTTTTGTTTTTGTTTTTGTTTTTTTAGAAAAAACAAAACAAACAAGCAAAAAAATCAAAAACCATCACTGGAAACGGAGGTCTTTGCTTGGGAGGTGAGAAGCAGATAGAAAGCAGATAATAGCTTCCTATGGATAGGGAAGTAATGAGGAACCAGACAGGGAAGCATGAGAAAAATGTTGAGCTCTTCATAGTAAACTAGACGATCAAATTAATGCAGGAGACAGGAAGACTAACATTTTTGAGGACATCATAAAAGCCCATATTGGGTGCCAGATATTTTAAGAATTATTTACTGACAATTGATTATATGAGAGGATTAATATTTATTAAGGGGTTATATAAACACTCACTGGTAGAAGACTGGACTTTAGAGCAATTCTTGGAGATTGAAATGTCCCAGGTGGTGGCGACAATCCTCCCTCCAACAACAACAATAACAACACACACACACACACACACACACACACACACACACACACACACACCATATCACGGTAAAAACCCGCTGTGAGATATGTTTTAAGTGAGGTTTATTTTGTGAGAATTACTTATAAAACAGAGAAGGTTTTAAGAGAAAGTTAAGGGATAAAGTTGCAACTCGCCACGCGGCGGCACTCTCCTCGGCCCGAAGCTCTGCCCCCGCAAACCGGAAGCCCCGCCCCTTCGCAAGAGCTCTGCACGAGAGAACGCCTGCGCCTGCGTCCTGTTTCTCTTTAGGTGTTGTCTGAATCTCGTTCTCAGTGACTACGCCCCTCTTAGCTTTTGTGTTTTGTTGTAACTCGCACACATGTACAGTTTCTGATTTCCCTCTACATCTCCCCATTTTGTCTAAATAGGAAGGTTTTAAACTAGGTATAAAACTATATATTATAGGGGTCATCATAAGACAGTGTCTGGGAAAGAGGAAGGTATTAACATAAGTGAGGTCAAACTACTGTTAACAAACAATAACTATAAAGTGTAATCGAATATCTAAAATGTTGATATGAGAAAATGTACAGGGATTGCTTTAAGGCTGTTTATCTTAAACAATAGAGTTTTAAGACTTGAGTGTCTTTGTTGGAATGTGAAGTAATAACAACCTTAACTATCTAATCTTTAACACTGTCAAGACCTGAGAAGGAAGATATATATCTAAAGTTGGAAGCATGAAGTAACTTTAAGAATTTAGGAGAAGACAACGACAGTTAATTATTTGGTCAGTCATCTATTATTTTTTTGTGTAACGGGAGCATCTATTTTTGTGGCTATTGGTTTATGATATCTGACAAGTCTCTATAGAAGCAGGGTATTTTTGGTAGGACTGTCTTATTTTGGCTAGGCAGGTTTTGGCAGTCTCTATTTTTTATTTTGTTTGTCTATTTTGGACAGTGTGTACGTTGACAGCAGTCGGGGCAAGTGTAGTCTTTTGTCTTTTAGGCCATTATTTGTCAAATTAGATAATCTCTTTGTAAGATGTCTGTGATGCTCAACACTACTTTGAGAAAGAAACGGTGATGTCAGGAGTTGTTATGTCTCTTAAGGCCAAATTTGAGATAACAAAATCTTGAATGTCATATTTTTTTGGTCTATGAAGTGGTTGAAGACACTTATTTATTTGGTATATTTTGACATGTTTTTGAAAAGCCTGAGTATCTTGACTGTTAGGTGATAAATTTGGGTAACCATAATCTGTAATCTTAATCAACTAAGAAAATGAGGCTAACATTGTAAAAATAAGTATTTTAAAATGAGTGTACAGCTCCTTTAAATAATTTTAAATATAACAATCTTAGGAAAATTGACCAAAATATACATTTTGTACCAAATGACAACAATATCTTAACTATATATCATTATATATAAAAATATATCTAAACAGATTTATATAAAACAACTTGCTTGTATAGTATAACAAATGTTATGACTATCATAAATAGAAGTAGAAATTGTATTATGGAAATGACAAGGCACTTAATATACATTAATGTGTAAAATATTTTAGACAGAGGTAGACACGTGTAAAATAGGGCAATTATATATTTAACTTTGTACCAATATATTATTTTAATCAGACATATAGATTAATTTTTTATTTGTGTCAATAAATACAACACCACACACACACACACACAAAACCTAAAAATGACAGGTGTGCAACCAACCTTCAAAGGGGGATGGCCACACCCCTACAGGGGATTTTAAAACTCCAACTCACAACTAGGTATTGTTCAAAATCACCAAAACCTGCCACAGTAGGATGATAGATTGCAAAAGGGATTGAAGCTGTATACAGAACAAGAAAAATGCTGATTCCTCCAGAACAGTCCTGTGGGATTCATTCAAAGTGACTAATTTATTGATTGCCCAGCTCTACCATGTCTTCTTCTATTGTTACCAGTTGTTTGTGTATTACAACAGCATGTAACATTTAAGTGGTTACAATACACCAGACACATTCCACTAATTGTTTTATTTGATTTCCTCACCAGATACATGGTTAGATGTTGTCTTTCCCATTTCTCGGAACAGTAGATGAGGTCAATTAATCTGCTCAAAGCCATCCACCTGTGTGAGGGTTGATGACCAACTTGATGGGATTTAGGATCACTTCTGTGTTGCAGGTACATGGGCACTTCCAGAGAAGTTAAATGAGCTAAGCAGATCTGGCCAGAAAGTTTGAGGGCTGTGACCCCAGACTCAACAAAAGGAGAAAAGCAGTTGGATGTAATGACTGTTTTCCAATGTCCAAGACAGGTAGGTTGTCAGAATTTCAAGGCCAGACTATACTACATAATGAGGTCAAGGACTGAATAAGTCTGATAAATCCCTGTCTAAACAAAAGAAAGCAAAGCACAATAAAACCAAACCAAACAAGCAACAAGCAAATCGAAAGAGAAGTGAGGAGCGCCAGCATTCACCATGTTGTTTTCTGACTGTAGATACAGTGTGACCAGCCAGCTTCTGCTGCCACCACCATGGACTGTGACCTTCTTTAGACAATCAACCCTATAAACCCTCCTGTAATTAAGCAGCTTACCTAAGATATTTTGTCCTAGCAATAAAAAAATGACAACCCTTAACACTAATAAGCATAATTAGGAGCTAAACCTACCTTTTACCCTCATACAGCCAAAGCACAGATTTAAGATCTTCTGATGGTCCTGTCATTGATACCTGATCCTCTCCAAGTATATGCAGTGTGAGGTAAGAAGAAAAAAAAATTCCTGCTGGCTTTCCTAAACTTTCTCTACTTTATCTGCTTGGAAGGGAAATGGCAATGCTATGATCACCAGATGGCATCACTATCTTAAAATGCTTTCAAAGTATCCTGCTGTTAATCTGGGAATTTCTTTTCCAGTGTAATTTCAACCATTTAAAATAGCTCTGGGGTATGCTGATTGTCATTCTGACATCTGGATTGCATGTAGTGTTATAGGAGGCATCTTGAATTACATCTAGGGCCACCCTGCTCTGTTCCAGAGGAAGCTCATGGGAAGATGAATCTTTTAAAAGTAAGATTTTTGTTTGTTTGTTTGTTTGTTTATTATGTATAGTGTTTTGCATGCATGTGTGCTTGCACACCAGAAGAGGGCATCAGATTTCATTATAGATGATTTAGAGCCACCATGTGGGTGCTGGGAATTGAACTCAGGACCTCTGGAAGAGCAGTCAGTGCTCTTAACCTCTGAGCCATCTCTACACCCTGGGAAGATAATTTTTCAGCTTTAATTTATGTCACATGTTTATTAACCTCTACACATTACTTGAATTCTTTGTGTCCTGTTCTTCACAATGTCTGTTACACCATAATGACAAGTGTCTTGTGTAGAGAGCTGCCTGCTACTGCACTCTAAAGATGGTGCTGATTTCCTGCCTCCACCCACCTCCCCGTGGGTGAGTGCTCTCTTTTGATAAAGAACTCCTTATTTGGCTTGAGCCTGGGGCATGGTTTGCTGTTGTGTATGTGGACCTATGAGCTGTGCCCACATGGCTTATTGGGATTGGATGCCCTGAGAGTTTCTAGTCAGTGGGCGGGGTTTCCCTGGAGAGGAGAAGGAGAAGCAGAGAGAAGAACAAAGAGAGAGCAATTGTAAAGGTCCTGAATAAACTGCTCAAAGAAGATCCTGGGTGTTGCGCTTTCCTTGCTGGCAAGGGTGCGCGCGACAAGTGGTGGCCTGGAGGAGCAACTCCTGCGAGCTTCAGGCATCAGAACTTTCTGCAGTCGGGGGGTTGACGGGTAAGTCAGAGGTAAATTGGGATCCGCAATCAAAGCGGGTAGCTCTGACCTGTAGATAAGGCGGAGAAGAGGGAGCTCACTGACGAGTGGGTGTAACCTCTATAGCTGTGGACGCACAGCAACCTTGAGCTTAAAATGAAAGTAACAGCAGCTGCAAACTTAGGCTTAAAGTGAAAGCAACAGCAGTTGCAAACTTGAGCTCAAAGTGAAAGTAAAAGCATTAGCAAAGCTGGGGCTGTTTGGTAAGGGCTCTGAGAAGATTTTTAAGGTAGGAATTAAAGGTTATACAAGGATGGGGTCTTCAAACTCACATCTAATTTTTTTGGCTTTTAAGGAGCTGCTTCATTAAGGTTTTTCTGAGTCTGCTCTGCTTGCTAGCAGTGGGAGAGATTCATGGGTTCCTACTCCATATTGAAAAGCAGCCAAGAGGGGCGGAGTCAGCATTTAAAGTGATAGCAACATTTTAAAAGCTCTTTGAGTTGAAAAATGATTTAGGATTCTCAATAAAACAGATTTAGACTCTCAAAACCTCTAAATGGGGAAGGAAATAAAGATAAAAAAAACACATAAAGATGGCAGATAAACAGAGAGTCTGGATTCTGGTTATTGCATTTTCTTATAATTTTTTAACTTTTAATGAGCTAATTGCAGGGAGACAACTGATTACTAAGGCTGCTAAATTAAACAAATGCATATACTTTAAAGATATCCTGACTTTGAAATCTGTTTATAAGAATACGTTACTTGGGAAAAGAGTTTCTGCTTTTGTCTCCACCGAAGATCAAAACCTGTGGATTGGTTCTAGGCAGGTGTGGTTCCATTTGCCAAGGCCACCTGAAGCTGATAACAGGCCAACTTGGAGATGTTGGGAGGAGAGATCGGAGTGGGCAGGCAGTGAAGAAGGACAGAGTGAAGGGGGAGAGTTGTACCCCAACCTTGCTGATATAGAAACTCCTGAGTCTACAGACTCAGAGGAAGAGCTGCTGGGAGATATTAATTGGATT
>PVIH01025547.1:0-20469 GCA_004025045.1 Sigmodon hispidus
TGAAGATTTGTGCAGGCTGGGTACACAAATGAGTAGAGGAAAGTTAGATGATGACCTTGGCTGTCATTCTTCAGAGATGTCTCCTTGTTTCTTGTTATTGACCTAGAGCTTCCTGATACATGTAAACTGGCTGGCTAGCAAAGCTTGGGGCTTTACCTATTTCCTCTCTAGCTCTAAGATGACAAATCTGTGACATTATATCTGTCCTTTTTTAAAATGTGGGTTTGGAGGATTGAATTAAGTTCTTCATGTGACCAAGGCAAGCATTTTTCAGACTGAGCTATCTGTCCAGGCCTGAAAAGAACTAATTCTTGTTAAAGAGAGGTCTCAAAAATGAATGGATAACACATTTGAATAACAAAGGTAATAATAACTACTGCAAAACAATTGATCACTATTTGTTTTTAAATGGTTCTTTAGCTTCTTTGTCATGGAAATTAGAGCATGGGTTATTGGTACATGGAAAATTTCCTTATTTGAACTTTGCTTCTTATGTCACCCTCTGTAAGAAGAACATAGGGGTGGTTAGAACCATGATGCAGGTTGGAGCAGCAAGTGAGAGCGAAGATCTTTGCAGGGGTGCATGCTTGCATGTGTGTGAGCACATCAAACTGTCATTTATGTTAAGACCCCAGTAGATGCTTGAGTTTTGTTCTTCTATTTATCCAGTAATAGCATCTTGATTATTGCTGGAGAAAGAAGTTTCCACCCATTTTAGGTACTTTGGTTAGATGTCCATACACTTAGCTCTGGAGAGAGCAGACGGTTTTAACCATCAGTAGAACCCAACACAGTGATTTGTTCACAGCACTGACATATGACACAAGCTTGGCCAGTAGAAGCCAATTCTGGGCTGGTGATTGGAACCACTTGAACAAGGAGCTCTCTTTTTGTAATATCTCAGGGACAGAGTGTAGAGCTGTCACTGGAGCATCTTGGCTACCACTTCAGAGACGTTTTCTTGACAATGGAGTCAACACAGGAGAGGCAAACCAGTAAATTAATGGGAGACAAGGGAAAATGGGGTTCATATCTGTATCTAGATCCAGCTATTCCTGAAATCAATGATTTCTAAGCTTTGAAGGTGCCTGAAGCAAGTATGCCAACCTCAGGAGATAGTTCGAGTTGGGCTTTTGTGACTCAGAAGCCTTTCACATACTATGTGATGCTGGATGGTTAGATTCACCAGGAAAGGATATGTGAGAAGATGATTGACTAGCCCCAGCTTCTTGTATTAAATATTTCAGAATGTTGATGTTGAGTGTGAATGACTGAGGAGACCTTGAGAAGCTGGGGTAGCCTGGTACCTTGGTGCACTGAGTCAATCACTTCCTTTGTAATCTCTCAGGTTTGTCACATGCCCTGTCACAGGAGCAGCAGGAGGTACTGTATAACCAGAGACATTGGAGTCTTTTCTCTGGCCATGCTCCCTTTAGTATACAGCAGCCATGCTGTAGTACATGTGGAGGGCTCACATGGAAGGGAACCACAACCCCTGTGTTCAACCAGCAGCAGCTGGTGTGACCTTGAGTGAAGCCGCCATGGCTCTTCTAGATACAATTAGGCCTTTACATGACATCAGTTGTGCGTGTCTGACCCAGCTGTCAAGTCGGCCTGTAGATCCCCAAAAGAAACAATCTCTAAATGTTGGATAGTGTGGTAGATGACAAGAACCATCTAGGTGTTGGTAAGAAGGTAAACACGGGCAAATGACACTAGCTCCACCCAGTTTGGTGACCTGCCTCACCCACAAAGGCTAATGCTTAGGAAAAAGGGCTTTGAGTGAAAGCGGTGTTCACTGTATACCCAGGAATGCTTCTTGTTGGCTAAGTTTGCAAAGAAAGTTAAGGAAGGCTGGTGAGATTCCACAGAAGTTAGCATTGCCCTTCAGGAATTTGTTTCTCTGCTTTCTTGGACTTGACAACTTGTGGTCTTATTCGTCTCTGGTCATAGAGAAAATCAAGAGGTTGTGATGCAGAGCCACAGGAAAAACAAGGCTTCTAGACATGATCTTCTCCAAAGGCCAAGCCACTGGCAGAGACTACACCTATATAAGGTTTTCAAACGCGCCTATTTAATTTCTCATTTTGTGTGTGAATTCTAAGTAAATGAATGACCAAGAAGAACCCATGATGCACACTGGAGAGACTCTCTGGGAAGATCTTGAGAATGGAATAATATACTCCATTATGGGAGGATTTTGAGAATGGAGTGTTAGCTTTCAGTTTTTATGTGTACTAATAAGAGATTTTAATAAAGTTAGTAACTAGTTAATTGGTTGGGGCGGTGGGGAATGTCTTTCACCTTCCACCTTACTGAGTTTGGGTCTCGGTTGTTCCTGGTACTATACTTCCTACTGCAGGTTAGTGGGCCCTGAACTTACAGCAGATTCTTAGTCTCCACCTCCTGTCTTGATGTAGGAGGTCTGGGATAACAGTTGTGAGCCACCACATGCTTGCTCTTCCACAGGTCCTGAGTTCAATTTCCAGCAACCACGTGGTGGCTCACAACCATCTGTAATGGGGCTTAATGCCCTCTTCTGTCATGCAGACATAGACAAAAGTAGAGCATTCATATACATAAAAATACATAAATAAATATATCTAAAACAAAAACAACCTAAAACCAAAACCATGGCTTCTAGAGATCAAACTTGGGTTGTCAGGCCTGTACAGCAAGCCTTTCTACACACCAAGCTGGGTCACCAGTGTCAGAGCTTGCAGGGTTTATTAGGTGCCAAGTAGTGTGCTCAGTGTTCCTTCCCATTCTGTCCTCATTGTGATTCCTAGCAGCAAAGGGCTATGATAGCCATCTGGGTACCAAGGTCAGTTGGCAAAAGCCTTAGGTTGGGTCTCTGCAGAAACATGTTTCAAATCAAGACCTGAGTGCACATGATAAACGAAAAGAGTTGGTCTCAGAAAGCACCAGCAGGAAGTTGGGGCAGGTAGGGCTGGAGAAGGGAGAGGAAGCAAATCATTCTTGCAGGCAACTGGAACTTACTCTTCCTGGGACATGATGGGAAAAGAGAGGGAATACACATCAGGGTTTCCTAACCCCATTTCAAAGAAATCCGAGATGGCTGGAGGGTTTGCTCCTTGGCTGCTGAACTCTTTTCTGCTCCACCTCTTTCCTAACCCATGGCAAAAAGAGGTTGTTCTCCCGTCTGGAGAAAGCCTGAGGGTTTCTAGCAGGTTCTTCCAGTAAGAAGTTGGCAGCTTATAAAAGAAAAGCCAGCAAGTGCGAGCGCATGCACCCAGCAGTTGCAGCCTCTGCTCTAGTAGGTACTTGGCGGGGTCATCTCAATGGTAAGTGGTAGAGCTGCAGTTTGAACCCAGTGGCTTACCTCCAAGTGTGTGCCTTTGACCCTGGTGCTCCTCAGCATCACTGCTGGTGGAAGAGAACACACAGAGACAGCTCCTTTTCTGATGACCCATTTTAAATGGTGTTAATATAATTATTCATTCAAACACGGACAAAGCCACAGCTTGCACACCTTGAAAAGGACACAGGCCCAGAGTCTGTAAAATAAATACATCCTGACATGGCCTGGGCAGCTGCTTTAGAAGAACACTCCCTGCAGATGCTGCCTGCTGCTCTGAAGTTGGCACTGCTGCCCTGGCTGTGCCCTAACTCAGTTGGACAGCATCCCTCAGGACAGACTCATCTGAGGGAAGTGAGACCAAAGGCTCAGGGCACTTTCTCACCTTGCCAGGTGTGGAAGTAGCACCACGGTAGAAGCCGTTAGTGGGCTGCAGTGGCCAACTCTTCTGGTAAGACTCACTACCTGTGTCATGTCCCCAGCTGAAGAAGTGAGCAGCCACTGAGGAAGGAGAGCAGGGGACAGGGGCTCTGTGGTTTTCTAGAAACCCCGAGGGCCTCCTTGAAGCCCAAAGTGGATGGAGGCAGAAATGAATCTGGTTTCTCTGGAGAAAGACTTTGCAAGCTGGCCTCAGGCAGTCGTGATCCTAAAACTGCCTTAGTGGGCTGGGGTAGAAAGCTTGATTGAGGTAGCTGGCAGGGCACTAGAAATTCTGAGCAGTGGGCGAACTCCAGTGCTGACAGGACTGCTGGAGAGCTGTATCTGGCCTGTATTTTCAGAGGGAAACTGAGGTTCAATTGCTTGGAGGTACAATGGCAGGAATTCCAAATTGATAGAAGGAGCTTAAGATGCGGTTCAGGTGGTAGAGCGCTTGCCTAGCATGTGTGAAGTCCTGAATTTGAAACCCCACTACAACTTAAACCAGGTTTGGTTGGACATGCCTGCAATCCTAGCTCAGGCAGTGGAGGCAGAAGGATTAGAAGTTCAAGGGCATCCTTTGATACATAGGGTGTTGGAGGCTGGCCTGAGCTGCATGAGACCTCATGTCAATAATTCTTCTGGCTAATTTTATGTCAACCTGACACAAAATAGCATCATTTTGGAAGAGGGAGCCTCAATTGAGAAAATATCCCTTAATAGACTAGGCTATGGGCAAGCCTATAGAGCATTTTGTTAGTGGTGGATGGGGAGGACCCAGTCCATTGTGGATGTGCTATCCCTGTGCTAGTGGTCCTGAGCAAGCTGAGCAAACTGTAGAGAACTCCTCCATCGTCTCTGAATCAGCTCCCGCCTCCAGATTCCTCTCCTGACTTCCCTTGATGATAGACTGTAATGTGAAAGTGTAAGCTGAAATCAACCCTTTCCCTTTCCATCCCAAGTTGCTTTTGGTCACGGTGTTTCATCACAGCAATAGGAACCCTAACTAAGACAATTACCAAAAAATGAGAAGCGGTCAGTCAGGCCAAGCAGAAATCAGTGTTAGCACTAGTTTCTATCCACTCTTCCTACAATAGCTGGCTCCCTCTCCCCTCCCTCCTCTTCCCTTGCCTTGTCTTCTCTCTCTTTTTTCTTTTTCTCTCCTCTGCTCTCCTCCCTCCTCCTTTTTTTGCCTATTTTTTCGCTCTCTTCTGAGTGGAAGTTTCCTCACTACTGAATTTTGAGTGGGAAGAAAAGATGTCACCCAGGGCTCTGGCAACACGCATTCTTTGAAGCAAGCTCATCAGTATGATGAAGAAATAGAAAGAGAGAGCGGATCTAATCTATTGGCCTGTTTTTCTAATTACCAGATTGATTTACCAGAGAAATCTCCCCAGGAATTTGACTTCTCTGCAAGGTCTTTGCAAGCTCTAAATTTGTTCTCTGGGGGAAAAAAAGCCCCCACGAAATCCATACAGATTTGGGGAAACCAGGGTCCTCTAATCAGGACCCAGAGCTTATTTGTTTTCTAATGGAATCTGAATAGAATTTAACGCACAACCATTCCGAGCGGACCGCATTCATAATTTTAATTAACAAATTAGGAGCTATTTTGCTCCCCTTTGAACGGCAGTCATGTGGGCCTGCTTCCTTTTCGGCCAATTTAGTCAACTCGGATGATTTTAATTACAACAGTCACGAGCACCAGAAATTCCTGCGTCTGACAGATTCGCGACCTGGTCCATTGACTCTCATTTAAAAGCAAGTTCTCCATGAACAGAGATCTCCAAGGGGGCTGGTGGGTGTCGGGAGAGGGGGCTGGGCTCTATGCCCTGGGGCACAGGCAGAGATGAGCCTCATTTTGCATTCTGAGACCCACTAGTCATGATTAGGAGGTGGCCAGTTCTCCCTGGCCCCGCCCTCACTGTGTGAAGAAGCAGCAGAAGTGAGTTTTCTTTACATGGACATGGAGCCAAGCAGTCCCCTTTCTTGGAAATTTGGCCTGGATCCCATGCTTCTCAGACACTGACATGCCCCCAAATCCCCAGGGGTCTTGTTAACAAGCAGATTCTGATTTAGTATGCTTCTGTGTTGAGGGTGTGGCCTGAGATTCTGCTTGCTACTAGCGTGCCAGTGCCGTTCATCCTTGGACCACACTTTGAGTAGCAAGGGTTTATCTGGTTTATGTATTTCCAGAAGCTTTCAGAAACTAAAGAGAGCCTAGTTACTTGAAACACACTTGCACTGTCAGTGGCAGCAGGGGATGGATGATCCTGCTTGTAGCCCAAAGAGTTAGCTCCCTTGATTCTGTAGGGATCTACATACAGGTGTGACCCAATTCTTGACTTTGCGGTGGAAAAGAATTTCAGGATGAGCCAGTAGGAAGCAGAGTTGCAGTTTATTTGGGGATTTAAATTTCTTTCTTTGCGTGTAAGCAACCACGATGGCACTTCGTGGAGGTCTGAGGACAACTTGTGGGGTGGGGGCGGGGCGGGGCGGGTGAGAGTCAGTTCTCTCCTCTCACCATGTTGGTTTCAAGGTGAACTCAGGTTATCAGGCTTGGCAGCAAGTACCTTCACCTGCTGAGACATCCTACCAGCCCAATTAAGAGACTTTTATATCGATTTTAAGCACCAACAATATGAGAATGATTGAGTGAGCATGGGCTTCTCAGAGAGAAAAAGAGAGAGAGAGAGAGAGAGAGAGAGAGAGAGAGAGAGAGAGAGAGAGAGAGAGAGAAACAATTAAGGGTCTTTGCAGTAGCTAGTTTTGTAGCTACAGAACACCATTTTGATGGCTTCAGAAACTTGACTTTCACTGTAGCATCCAGGGTGCTGAAGAAGCAGAGGCACCCCAACACTCCTCCCTCCAACATCTTTCCTATCTAAAGGATGTATCTGAGGTCATGACACCTCTGAAGTAGCCTTGGCTGACCAGTACACAACCCCATACACAAACTCCTATGAGAGGGTTTGTTGAGGTGAGGACTCTGGGTGAAGTCAGGGACTTGGGAGAAGGAAGGTTGATGGTATCAGCAAACTCAATTGGAGGCAGAGAGTTCATTTTGGAACATTTTACCCTTAGCCTTCTCTGTGCTAACGCAGTGCATGCTGAATTAGCAAAGCTAAGAGATCTCAAGCACACACTACTCCATGCAGTTTGCTATAAAAAAGAACTGGTCCCAGCTCCCCAACCCCACCTGCTGTGGAGATGTCTGGGAAATTTATGATGTGTTGACAGTTTGAGCCCCAGCACATAGTTGGGTGATGGCTTACAATTAGGGAAGCTAAGTCCCCATCTTGCATCACATGTTCATGGTGTTTATGTGGTCTCAGCACAGTGAGCATGTGGACATTTGGGACAGGAATTTTAGAACTATGATGTCATCACTCCAAGAGAGATGGTCAGAAGAACAGGAAAGAATAACAGGAAACCAGATGAAACAATCCCAAGTTTACTTGACTGTGGAGTCAAACAAGTTTATGCATTGTAAGCATTTTTATAGTGGTTTAAGGGGACTGGAGTTTTGAGCATGATATGTTTGATGATGCCAAGAACTGTAGGTTAATTTGGGGATGTGAGAGTAGAATGGTGCCTACATTAAACAGAGGGTTCTTGTCTTTCTAGACTTATATTTAAATGCTTCTGGAGGACTAAAGCTGATGCTTGAGCTTTGCTTAGAATTGTGTTGGGACAGAAGTCGGTGAGAGTTTGAAAGACTGATCATCATTGGCAGCGGCTGCGAGTAGTGGAATGGGGCCATGGATGTTTGTATTTGGTTGGAACACATCCCCAAAGTCTCACATGTTGGAATCATGATCCCCAGGGTAACAATATGGGAGGTGATGGAGCTTTTAAGAAGTGGGACTTAGTAGATAGGAAGTAGGTCACACTGGAAGGGGCACTGTCGTCGGAGGGAAAGGGTGTAGTTCTCATGGGATCCTAGTCAGTTCTCTGGCAAAGGTTGCTATATGGGGCAGGTGCCTGTAATGGTTGCTTGGGATCACCCAAGGTTCTTAATAAGTGTTGACAGCAACAATAAGCCTGGTTTTGCTTTAGTAAGAACAGTTAAATAGAATCCAGAGCTAGGCTACCACTTCGTGGGACTGATAGCTTAAAGGAGGTTCAAATCATTTCCATTTTCCACTTGAGAAAACTTTGCCTTGAAAAATTTAATCAAGGGTAGACAAGATGGCTCAGCAGAGAAAAGGTTCCTGTGACCTGAGTTTGATCCCTGGGACCCATAAGGTGGAAGGATAGAGGAGAGCATACTATGGTACTCTCACCCACACAAGTACACACACATAAACAAATACAATGCATGTAATTAAGAGTTTAATCCGTGTGTCCAGCTTTGCTCTCCTCATGATGTACCTGGTGCCCAGGTCTATCCAATATTAGGATAGTCCTGAATGCACAGGGTCTTCTCTTCTTTAGAAGGAGACCATTTTCATAGGCTTTGGTTGAACATACAGGAACCCTAGCTGGGATTAGAACTGGAATGAAAGAAGCAGAAAATAATGAATAAGTTCTTTTTTTACATCATTTTCCTTGGGCTTGTTAGGATTATAGACACCATTCTCTGTGTTTGTGGAACATTTGCTACCCCATAAAACCAAGTACTAGAGATCATTAGGGCTTCTATCTGATCCTGCTGTGCCCCTAAAAGAAAAAAATGTCAATCTTCACTTCAAATTTGCCTATTGCAATTTCAACAGTACCAAGAATTTCAGTATCACTGGTACCAAGGACTACTTTTGGTAGTTGGGAACTTTCTCTGGGGTTTGTCAACAAAGACCTTTGCTTAGGCCTTTAATGCTGGGAATCAGGTGCTTTGACTCCCTCAAAGGCTAGGTCAAAATTGATCTATAAATAAACAAGTTGACATATATGTGTGTATGTATATATGTCCCTGGCACACATATACCTATAGGTGTGCATATACATATATGCACACCAGGGAGAGCAGATTGATTTATAATGACCCCCTCAAACTCAAAACAATCCAAATGTCAAATGACAACGAAGATACAGACACAAACTGGCATATTACACAGCAACCAAAAAAAGGAAAGACTTTGACTGAATCTCTTACAAAAAAATGTTCAGCAAGGAAGTTGGACATGAAAGAGAATATGATGTCTGATATCTTCTGCTTATATGAGGTTCCCATAATATATAAAATTTATCTGCAGTGATAAGAATCTAAGCTATGTGTAGGGCACGGTTGGCCCTTTCACAACTTGCTGGAATATTGCATCATGTTCCCCAGATGCTAATTAGGCGCTGAGTATCCCTGTCCGACGTGATCCCTGATTATGCTAATTTGGCACTCCTTACCACCTATCACCAGCTATATGCTAATGAGGAATTACTTTGGACCTATCACCAACCATATACTAATGAGGCATTACATTGGGCACCAATCATATAGCTACACGCGTCCCAGCTTCCCTATATAAGCAGGCTGCATTTCAGGCATGGGGTCTTTCTTCCACCATTCTACCTCAACTGAGCTGTACTCCAATAAAGTGTGATCCGAGAAGAATCATGCATGTGGTGACTCATCATTCTGCAGGCCAGAAAGCGGCTCGCCATGGCTATGGTTGCCTGGGAGTAACTGATTGGGACTGAGCACAAGGGAGGTTTCTGAACTGCTGGTCTTAATTCTTGTATTTTCCCAAATACATTAGTTTTATCTCATTTTTTTATTTGAGGGAATATTTCACTTTCTTCCTTCAACAGCTCAAGGTTCTTGCTTGCAAACAAAAGCATCCATTTGAGAAAGTCTAAGCAGTCAGAGATTTATTAAAGGATATTAGATGGCTAATGAACCCTAGGGAGGGCCAAATATCTGGCCTTGCCTGCCTTGGGGCCAGGACATGGCAGTCAGGATAGCATAGCAGGGAACACACACCTTCAAGTGCAGCTTACTAAAACCACACTGACCTTGCCTGCAGCTCAGCACTTTCGGCCTTGGCATCAGAAGGAAAAGATCAGCCTCAGAGGTCCCAATTGAAGGCTGCTGCCCTTCTTTCAGAAGACCGCTGTCTTTGCTGGTCTGACAGTGCACAAGGTTAAGAACAGATTCTAGATCTTATAGTGTTGGATTGGTGGAACAAAGGTTATGCATGTAACCCCTGATTATAAAGGGTTCTGGGAACTGAAACCTGCAGGTTTCTGACTCTGGGACAGTAGAAGGCAAACTGAAGGTCTGTCTGAGCTGATGTCTATGTCCCACTTTTGCTTTTATTTTTTTCTCAGTGAGATTTGGGTAGTGGACGATAGGGAAGTGGTAAAGTCCTTGTCCCCAAACAGGTGGCTGGATACCCATTTCCATGAGTCTTTTCTTTCTTCCTTTAAAATTCCATTTATTATTATTGTGAGTGGGTGGTTGATGAGTGTGGGTATGAAGGTAGAGGCCAGGCATGCCATTCTGGAGTTGATTCTTCTCTTCCATCTTAACATGGATTCTAGGACTTGAAGTGATATCAACAGGTTTTGTAGCATGCACCTTCTTCACTCACTGAGATACCTCCCAGGCTCATAGGATGGGTCTTTTTCACATTTATCCACATAGCCCTACAGAACTCTCTCCCATGCCCTGAGGCAGGCCTCAGCTGGCTGCAGATGAATTCCCTCCTATGGTTTCAGAGGAGACAAAAATCACTGATTCAGAAAACACAGTAGAATCATGAGCCAAATTTCACCCACAAGAGAGAAATAAGAATAACTCCCAGGATACCGCAGGGGATTTCTACAAATGTGTTCTGCTATTTCCTGAAAAATCCAGTCTGTGTGACTTAGAAAGTATGTTAGATAATTGCAGCTGACTTTCAGCAATGCTGTAACATGGCTCCATGTTTTAGTTGTTATCATGCTTCTGTGGAGTTGGACTGTGTTTGTGTGGGAGCAATAATGGGTCATGGCTTGTGGGCTAGGAATTGAGTTGGGGGTAGGGGACTTCCTGGGAAGAATAGAGGACTTCTGGTTTACATCTAAGAGGGGGCTTGTTTGAAGGAGAGAACAGGAAAAGGCCAACCAAATGACACAGAGCAGAGATTGTGGGATTGAGCACCATTGGAAATATGGGTTCCCTCTTCAAGATACTGGGAAGAAGGATGCTTTTTGGTGGCCTAGAGGATTTAGAAGCTGTAGAAATGAAAGAAGCATGGTACTCTACATTAGGGCAGGCATGGAGTGGGGAATCTGTGTTTAAGGTTTTGATTGCGACTGCTGTGATACAATATTATCCAAAAAACCAATTTGGGGAGGGAATGGATTATTTTAGTTTGCAATCTATCCATCATAAAAGGAAGTTATGCCAGGAACTCAGGCAGGACCCCAGATATAGGAACTAGAGCAGAGGCCATGGAGAAATGTTGCTTACTAGCTTGTTCCTCAAGGCTTTCTGAGCCTGCTTTTTTATATAACCCAGAACCACTTGCCCAGGACTGGCACCACCCTCAGTGGGCTGGGCCCCACACATCCATCAATAATCAAGAAAATTTACTACAATTGTTCTTATAGCCCAATCTGATAGATAACTCTAGCTTTGTCAAGTTGACAAAACAAAAACAAACAAACAAACAAAAAACCCCAAACTAACCAGGACAACCTGGGAAAATGTTGGCACTATTAGACCTCTTTTAAGTTGGTCTGCTTCTAAGTCACCTGCAAATGCATTTCTTTTTTCTCCTAGGAGACTCCCAAGAGGCCATCCACTCTATTTTCTTCCCCATAGTGAGGTACTGCAGAGTTCTACAGAAATGGGTGATTCCAGAAGTACAATGCTATCTGATTTTAGTTGCTTTTCCTGTTGCTGTGAATGAAACACCCTGACAAAAGCTACATGAGGAAGGAAGGTTCTATTTGGCTCACAGTTACAGGGCATGGTCCATCTTGTGTGGGCAGAGTCTGAGGGAAGCAGTCACACTGCATCCCAAGGCAAGCAGAGGCTGATGATTGCCTAGCCTGGCTTGCTTCCTCCTTTTTATGCACTGCAGGACCCCAGCCCAGAAAGCAGAGCTGCCCTTATTTAGTCTGAGTCTTCTTGCCCCAATTAACTTAATCTCAATAATCCCTCACAAGCATGCCCAGAGGCTCTGCTCCAGGTGACTCTGGCTTCTGTCAAGTTGACAATCAATCAATACACTCTCAGAATGATATGAGGATTTTTTTTTTGGCTGCAAGAAACTGAACAACAAACCCAATTTGGCTCAAATAATGAAAATACCAAGCAAGAAGTTTGATTACATGGCTGGCTAATTAAACTTTTTAGACAATTCATAAAAGAAATGGAAGATTTTTCCCCTTTCTGTTTTTCCCCTGGTGTGGTGGTTTGAATGAGAATGGCCCCCATAGGCTCATATGTTTAAATGTTTGCTCCTTAGTTAGTGGAATAGTTTCTAAAGGATTAGGGGGTGTGGCCTTGTTGTGGGTGGTGTGTCTCTTGGAGTAGGTTTTGAGCTTTTAAAATGTCCCACCAGGCTCAGTCTCTTTCCCTTTCTTCCCACTGCTGAGGATCAGGATCTAAGCCCTCAGTTAATGCTCTACTGCCATACCTGCCTGCCTGCTGCCATGCTCCCCACTATAAAGATCAGGGACTAACCTCTAGAAACTCTCAAAAAATCTTCAGTTAAATGGTTTATTTTATAAGCTGCTTTGGTCTTGGTGTTTCTCGCAGCAATAAAATAGTAACTAAGATACCTGGAATATTGGCATTTAATTTTCATCTTGTCTCCTTATGGTGACAAAACAGTTAACAGGGTTCCAGGTGTCATACCTTCTCACAACTACATCTAAAGCAGAGCAAAAACAAATGTTTCTTAATACACATTCTTTTTAGTTAGTGAGGATTCTTTCCCCAGATACTTCTTTCTCAAGCTCCACAAGATTATAGGGCCATGATCTAGCCACAAGGGAGCTGTCCTGGGGGTGAAAGTGAACATCTAATAGTTTCACCTTTTTTAGGGTGGATAGAATGTAACAAGAAGAAAGGGGGAGGAGGAAGAGGCAGAGGTGACCAACAGCATCTTCCATAGCAGCTGCTCTGTCAGCAAAAATATTCCAGAGCAATATGAAAAGTCCATCTCACTCTTGGTTGTTGTTACTGTTTTGAAACAGGGTCTCAAGTAGCCCAGGGTGACCTTGAATACACTATGTAGTATCTAATCATCCTGCATCTGCCTTCCTGGAATTGGCTCAGTGTACCTTTTACATCAGCATAGAGAGAACATCCATGAAGTGAATTTGTTTCCTGATGCTCATGGTCTGGAGAATCCGCTGATGAGCCTCACTCTAACTCTCCTTTCCTGTGAAATGAACACCTTGCAGAGGTCCTGACTTCAGCATCCAGCCTACAGTGTGGGGCAAACTTTAGAGCATAGTGCCCCTTAGGGCTTTATGTTCTATGTCTCGATCCCTAATGGCAACTAGCGTGTCCTCTCTTGTCATTTCTCTTGCCATGACCCTTTCCTATTCTTTTCTTTCTAATGTTGTTCTGGGATGACAAAGTGGGTAGCTTTGTCTGCTAGACATCTGTACTGAATACAGAGCAGTGAGCTCTGGCCTGGGGAGGGCTTTTCAGGTTAGTGTGGTGGCCAGAGGAGCATTCCGACTTCTCTCCTACTTCCTGTGCCCTCTTCTTCACTCCCCACTTCCCCTCTCCCTTTCCTCTACCTGATGAAGAAGATAGTTGATGAGCTGATTAATATTTTAAAAACTTATAGATTTGGAGAAATATGCAACTTATAGAAAATTACCCAAATTGCGTGGATGTGGTTGTACATTTGTATACATACAAATTATTAGGACCCAAGAATTGTAATTTTTTACTGAATCTTGTCTTATTTCTGTATTCATGGAATCACCCCACCTACACATGCTTATTATTGAGACCAGAGTGGTTCTAGTTTCAGATTTGAGGAATTTTGTTATATTGTATCTGTATAATGGGATATCTTCTGGAGGGGACCTAAGTCTAAATGCAAAATTCAAGTTTGTTTCATATGCACCTTATATACATAGCCTGAAGTATATTGTATACAACATTTTCTGTATATTTTTCCTGAGACAAGGTCTCATGTAAGTCAGGCTGGTCTCATGTTCACTATCTAGTCAAGGATGACTTGAACTTTGGATCTTCCTGCTAGCATCTTCCTGAGTGTTAGGATTCCCTGCATAGGTACCATGCCCAATATATATAGTGCTGGGGATGGAGTCCAAGGATCTTTGCATGTTAAGCAATCACACTGCCAACTGAACCACAAGCCTTGCTCCACACATGCATTTGATTTTGACCCGCCACAAGAAGCCAAGGTGTGTGGGTTTCTGCTTGTGGTACTGAGTTTAGGATGAAGAGGTTTTGGGCTTTGTATGTTTTGGTATGATTCTAACTGTCCTAATGTAGCACAAAGTTAGATAAGCTCCTAAATTGCAGCCAACATGACATTTGAATTCTAAGTGCTTTTGCTCTGGCCTCTTAGGAGCATGTGCATTTTTCTATGTAGCCACAGCACAATGACCAAATGCAGCATCTCTGACATTGATTTAGTACTGTCGCCAACCATCCAGACCTTATTGAATATTACCATTTGGCCCAATTATATGCTTTAGAACATCATTAGTCTTTTGATGCAGGTTCCAAATCAGGATCCTGCATTGAATTTAATCAGTCTTTCAAAGCCATGATCAGGGTCGGGGTCTATGGTCTGAGAATCAAGGGTTCCAAAAAATTCACCTCTGGGTAATTAGCCCCTCTTCAAGTTGACAGCCACAAAAGACTTTCAACTTTTCAAAACCTTTTGTCCCTGCTTTCATATCCCTTGATCCTTACATCAGCTCTGGAACGAGAGGAGGGCACAGGTCAACGTCTCCATTTTCTGGATGAGGAGGCAGAGATGCTTAGGGTCACTCAATGGGTTCAAGCTGGGAGATCGGTGTCACAGCTCTGGGCTTTGCCTAAATCCCTAGCCCTTTCCTGCAGTCCCCAGCAGATAAAGGAGCAACGTTCAAGGGCTCAGCTGGACCTCTTGCCTGCAGCTGAAAACTCTTCTGTCTTCCACTTGGCAGGTGTCTCTTTGGAACCTGGGATGAGGTAGCCCCCCATTCTCATCCCAGCAGTATTCCAAGTTTACTGGCTTCTCCAGCTTTCCGGTGTCTGCCCCATGCAGACCCCTTTAGCTGGTGCCACCCCTCTGCCTAGTGTGGCTTCCAGCAGCCAGGACTTCTGCTCCCTTGTGTGAGATTTTGTCTGTGTTTCAGAAAAAAGGAAGTAGTGCCTCTTCCTGGGAGGAGGTTCCAACTCATACACTGAGGTAGCAGGAGCTGCCTCAGGTGGACTCATTGTGGTGCATGTTTTAATGTAGCTTTGTACTAGTGCCAGGCTAGGAGTGTGTGTGTGTGTGTTTGTGCGCGTGCACATGCAAGTACAAATATGCAGGTATATATGTGTGGAGGACTGAAGCTGATATTATCTTCAACCTCTTTTCATGTTTTTTTGAGGCTGCATCTATCGCTGAACTTGGATGTCATAACTTTGGCAGATGAAGCCAGCGGTCTGCCTGTCTCTGCTCCTAGCACTGAGATCACAGGCAAGAGCTTCCACCCCTGGCTTTTACATGGGGGCTGGGATTGAACTCAGCTCCTCAAGCTTGCTCCAAAGTCACTTAACCAACTCAGCTATCACTTTGCACTAACTACAAAAACTGGGAGGAAGCATTTGAGAACCTGTGTGTTAATTTTATAAGGTAGTTATCCATTTCTTAAAATAAAAAATTAGGACTTATCTTGTGGCTTTTAATTTTTCTCTAGTAATTCTTGTTTATTGTACTGGGAATGAGAAAAAGATGCCTTGGAAATTAGGAAGAAAACCATTAATTGTTTAACAAAGATAATTTGAGGACCATTTATAGTCTTTTCTCCTCCATTGCCTACTGCTATTGTATACACCCTGTTACTGCTATGATTTGACAGCGTACCCCCAAACTTCCTGCTTTGGGAAGTTAATTCTCAGAATTCTATGCTAGTGGTATTTGGAGGTGGAAACTTTTGAAGGTCATGATCACTGGGTGAGATTTTGAGGATGGGGCCCGTATTATGAGACTTTGGCTTTTCAGGAAAAGGAAGAGAGAGGAGAATTAGAATTCTTTCTGTATCTGACCACAAGATACCCTATACCAATTATGATGTAGAAGAAATATCCCCACCAGATGCCCAGCATTCTGGTGACATGATCTTAGGCTTTGCAGATTCCAGCAACATGACCTACACAAATTTCTATTCCTTTTATTCTATTTAAATAATCTGTCCTCATGTATTTTGTTATAGTAACAGAAAGCCAAGAAAAACAATTGCTTCTCTTGTATCCCTGTTTTCCTTCTCTAAGACCATGATTTCTGGGACATCCCCTTCACACTGGAATTCTCGTCTCACCTGCTTCTGGAGAGGACTCAACCAGATACACTGACTTCACCTTCATACTGATTCTGGAACCCTGTTAAGCCTTGTGATTATTGAGTATTTTTGAGTTGGAAATGAAATACCTAGGAGCAGCCCAGTGATAGAGTGTTTTCCTAAGGTCTTGGTAACTTTCTATTGCTGTGAAGAGACATCACCAAGGCAATCATAAAGGAAACATTTACTTGGGGGCTTACAAGAAGATGAGTTCATGACCAACATGGTAAGGAGTAAGGCTGCGGGCAGACAGGCTCAACACTGGAGCAGTTGTTGAAAGTTTACATGTTGAGACAACAACCAGGGAACAGAGAAAGAGCTAACTGGGGCTCGAATGGGCTTTTGAAACCCCAAAGTCCACTCCAGTGACTCACCTTTTCCGACAAGGCCACACCTTCTTCCTCCTTCCCCAAATAGTCCCGTCAAATGGGGGCTAACCTTTCAAATATATGAGCCCGGAGGGGCCATTCCCATTCAGACCACCATAGTTCAGTCCTCAGTACTGCGTGAACACAAACAGGCATGCCTGTAATTCCAGAATTTGGGAGGCGGTGGCAGGTGGATCAGGCAGTTTAAGACCATCATTGGCTAATTTTTTTTTTTTTATAAATCTTTCCTCATTTTTAAATATCTTATTTTTATTCTATGTGAATTGGTGTTTTGCCTGCATGTGTAACTGTGTAAGGGTGTCAGATCTTGGAATTACAGACAGTTGTGAGCTGCCATGTGGTTGCTGGGAATTGAACTCAGATCCTCCAGAAGAACAGTCAGTGCTCTTAACACACAAGTCTATTTGTAAAAAAAAAAAAAAAAACTTCAAGACTTTAAGAACATTTGGAGCATTCAAGAAGCATTAAAAAATTCTACCCATGTCTTAATTCATTTAAAAAATAATTATGTATGAGACATGATCACCAACCCCTGTGCATGTGTTCATTTCCCAATAGCATGGAATTCTGCTCTGCCTCCTTTCCTGGGTTTCACCCTTGTAAAAGGCTCAAAGGTTGCACAGGCTTCGACTCTGCCTTCTTAGTCCCAGCATCCCAGAGAATCCTAGGAGACAGCCATGCTATGAAAGAGGATCATATTCATTCTCAGAGTCTTCCAAATACATTGGATTTCAAAGGAGCTGATCGCAAATCAAAGTAAAGAGTCTTGGCTTTGCTCCCTGTCTGCTGTTTGTATATTTTATATTATGCATAGGTGGGAGGGGAGCACAGTGGGGCCTGCTGGTTATAACCACAATCAATCAATCCCAACCTATTTTCAGGACCTGCCAGCCATTGGCACAACTTCCAGAACTATCAGAGCCTCCTTTTCATTATTTAAAGACTGGGGAGAGAATGCAAAAATACTTAATGAAAGGGTCAGGCTGACCAAGTGACGAGACAGCTTAAGTCTGGAGGTCCAGGCTGCCCTAAAGGCACTAGCATATTGGAAGCCATCAAGCCAGCCTGGGCCTCTGAGCATTATTTTCACTCCAGGAGTCAGGTAGGGCACTGCTGGGCAGCACTTAGCTCTAGTCTAATGCATACGAAGCACCAAATGGGCCAAGAAGATGTTTCATTCAGCTTCTCCACTATCTTTGAAACCTCCAGCTTTGCTCTCAGCCAAGCATCCCGTTGCTGGGGGAAGATGGTCCATGACAACCAGTGCATCCATAGGCAGGCTATGCTCAACAGCAGAGTAAGGCAACAGAACCTGAAAGCAAAGGCTTGTGTTGTCACCCCATGTCCCAAACCTCTGTGAACAATGCAAGTGGGACACCCCGCCTTTTCTTTAGCCAAGTAAGTAGTGATCAGTACTGCACCAGATGCCTTTAGGCTAGGACGCCAGCTGAAATTATGTCTCCAATAATTTATGGAGATTCTTCCTCCCTCCCACCAGCACTGAAGACAGAACCCAGGGCCTCATGTATGCCAGTAAGTGCTCTCTGTGGACTGAACATCCAGCTTCGTCTGTGATTAACTACCCAGGGCTTTTGTTTACTTGCTCCTAAACACTGTCTAGGATCAACAGTCCTATTCATAAGCAACTCCTTTGGACTGGGAGGATTTTCAATCCTGTTCTTGATTTGCTGTTTGCAGCCTTGTCCTGTTCTAGGGTGACAGGTGCACATTACCATGCTTGGCTTCTATTTAGGGGCTAAGAACTAGGACTCAGGTCATGTTCCTTGTGTAGCAGCCCCAGGCATTCTTAAACTAAAACAAAAACCAATCAAACAAACAACCCTACCCCCCAAAAAACCCACTGACAATTCTAATAGGTCCCTTTTGTAGCTGGTGTTGAGATCTATAGGAACAGAAAGTTCTGTGCCTGAATAGAAAGTCACAATGTGAGGACCCCAAAAACTCTGCCCGTAGAATCCCCTAAATAACACCTGAGTCCCACTATACACCATCATTTTAAATTCTTGTGTGTCTACAATCCAGGAGGTAATGAAGGCAGCGGATGTGATTTGGAGCTTCCTGGGGAAAGTTCTTCACCTCCTGTGTGCATGGAGAGCACCTGGGGGCTGTGCACAATTGTAAGTGGCTGGCCCTCCCTCCAGGCTTTCTGATACAGTAGACCTGGCAGAAGAAGTCCAATAATGGCATATCTAGTGAGTTCCCAGATGAGGGAATTGCTGCAGGCTTAGGGTGTCCATGTTACAGACAACCAGCAGTTCCCCCTTTAGCCACAGATTTGAAATTACCTGCTATCAATCACAAGTGAAATATATTGGATAGAAAACTCTAGAAACAAGCAATTTATACATTATATATTTAATATTTTGTAATTGTTAGTTTTATAATAAACTGTTGTTATCAGTCTTTTACTGTGTCTGATAAATATATTAAACTTTATCATAGGCATGTGTGTATAAGAAAAATTGTGTGCATAAGAAAAATTGTGTGTATATACACACATATATAAATAATTCAGTACCACTTACAGTCTTAGGCATTCACAGAATATCTTAGAGCATATATGCCTTGAATAATAGGGGGCTACTCTACTGTCAATTGTAGTCAGAACTGAGCTGATAGACAATGAGATTGACATTTACTCATCCATTCCCAGTTGGTTTAGCTCTCTAAAATGTTAAGGACTGTGCAATAGGTGGGGTTTTTAGGGAATGGTGCCATGTAACAAACACCTCTTATGCTCCCATACTTTATTACTGTAAATACTTATTTCATAACTCACAGATCTACAGGTTGGGTAAAATTCCAGATGTGCTAGATTTGAGTTCAGGTTTCCGTTTGGATTCATATTTATCGCACACAGTTTCAATCCAAGACCAATCAATACATGATGAAATAGTGACGGATGTCCAGGATATGGTCTTAGAATAAAAGATAGACTCAAGATGGCGGCAGATACTTGAAGCTTTCATCTTTAACTGATACACTTTAATTTTCACATACATTCTCTTAGTCAAAGCAATTCTCATTGTCAAATTCAAAGTCAGAAGATAAGTCCTTGGCCAACCTTAGGTTAACAGGTGTATATTACCATATGTAGCTTCTGCATGGGGGCTAGGAATTGTTTTTAAAGACTGCCTGGGGCTAGGGAGGTGACTCATCAGATAAAGTGCCTGCTCCACAAATGGGATGGCCTGAATTCACATTTGAGTTATAGTCTGATGACATTAAACACTGTTAAGGACAAGAAGTGTCACATGAAGTTTCAAAGACACCCAGTGAGAAGAAACAGGTCCACAGCTTCTGAGAAACAGAAGCAAAGATTCACAAAAGGTACCAGCAATGAGATGTAGAAATGACAGGCAGGAGGAGTAAATATTGGCAATGGCTTCACAGCTGGGTGTTGTCTACATTCCTATACCACACAACCAAGTCACTTAGTACTGGGCCGAGCTGGATTTCTAGAAACTGGAACAGTGGGGCGGGGTGGGGGGGCTGAGGGGGGGAGAGCAGCTGAGCTGGACTACAGCTGTAAATTGTGGAGCTGGGACAAACTTGTTTTAAAAGTTCAAAATATCTAATCCAAAGCAGAGAAGAAAAGAGGAGAACTGGCTTTTTACACTGTAATTGTTATTATTTGTGTGTGTGTGTGTGTGTATGTGTGTGTGTGTGTGTGTATGTATGTGCGCGCGTGCGCACGTGCTAACCTGTGCAGGGGCATGTTGAGGTCAGAGGTCAATATTAAATAATTAATCTAATTGCCAGGATTCATACTTTTTGAAACAAGGTCTTTTACTGAACCTGAAACTTGTCGATCTGGGTAGCCTGGCCAACCAAGGCCTAATGTTGGGATTACAGGAATGTGCGGCT